>JAHPZR010006414.1:0-18219 GCA_019787425.1 Platygyra sinensis
GCTCGTGCGGCTTTGCACGTTTGTGCACAAATAGATAAGCGTTTGTTTTTCCGTCCCCGGTCGTGTGTGTTTACATGCCTTCCCAGCAATCGGAGAGACATTTAGGATTACGAGATGGCGGCTAGCGTTGTTCGTGGGTTCAGTCGTCTTTTTCAAGGGAAAGCGTTAATTCGTCGATTACCTGTTGTTTCCTCTGTTCGGTAAGTTTGAGGTGTATGTAAGACTGTCAGTTCCAGCGATAAACTTACGAACACCGCTCGTTCTTCCAATTTGTTTTTGTGCTTTTGTCAATCGCTAGTGAAATTAGCCGGCTTTACCTCAGTAGGTCCAAATTTATTGCGTTCTACAACTGCTTTAACTAGCATTTGCGCAGAAATATCAGCTTATTGACTACCCAGATGGACTGTACCGGTAAATATTTTGCAGGCACCTGCGACGTCTTCCAGTGAGTGAACTCGAAGAAGAAATGAAGCCTCTGAAGTTACAGCCTGAATTAGCTTCCTATGCAGGAACTGTGTTGTACCCTGATGAAGAATCCGCTGAGTGGGATGTGGATGGTAGGTTTTCTAGAAATGCAGTTGAACCTTATTTCCATGCAGCACGCTTATAGTGGCCTTGAGAAGTTTCATGTTTTTTACTTCATACTCCATTCTACCCTGAGTGCCAGAGGGTCGTCAGCTCCGCCGCTCACAATCGCAGCTTCGCTACGAAAAAAACCCTGTGGCACCCAGGGTACCTCCATTCAGATAGTTTTTTTAAAAAGGAAAATAAGATTTTTTTTTAAAATTTGGAAGAATTTTTTTAACGCAGTGATCGTTAATAAGTTCTAATCATTGAAGCTAAAAATAAGGTTGTTTTTAACAAGTTACATCACTGGTTCACATCTCTTCTCTCCCCCACACCCCACCCCCTCCTCCCCTGCCCTTAAGTTGACGAGGTAAGTCAAAATTTACCCTCTCACAAAATATCAAATTGTCAATCTGATGCCCCCTAAATGACCCAGTTTTTCTTTACATCCCCCCCACCCACCGAGAACAAGCCCACTTTCAGACTCCCAAGGAAAAAAATCCCTGTTTGTAGATGGAAAGTTTTTTTTCATAATTATCCTGATTATTGTTAGAATGATAGTGTTTAGAATGATTTAATGATTTCACTACCAGGATGCAAATTCTTCTAACTTGGTTACCTTTCTTATTTTAACATAGTGATACTTTGGTCTTTCAGTGAATTTGACAAATGTTATAAATACAATATTTCTTTTGTAGTTCCTATTCAGGAAAAACTGGTAACAAACATGACCATCAACCTTGGTCCACAACATCCCGCAGCTCATGGTGTGTTGCGACTTGTTCTGGAACTTGATGGAGAGGCAAAGTTCTCTTTGTTTTGTTGTCATGATATATTCTTCAACCTATGAATTCATAGCAGTTTTTCACAGTTAGTTATTAAAATTTTAAGAATAATTTTCAGACTTGTTAACTGCATGATGGTTTTTTTATGGCATTCAGCAGTTTCAAGTGTATTGTGTGGCTTCTCACAATACCAAATTTTCTGACAGGGCCATCATTAAGTTTTGATTCACCTGCAGCCTTGATCTTCACACCTGCAACAAAATCATTTGATTACTTTATGGGTTACTGGTAATTGTAATTATAATGATCAGACAAAATCACCCTAATGTTAACTCAGGGCCATCAAACACGCACAGCTAAAACAGGTGTTGCGGGTTACAACCCTATTGACACAGTGTTCTGCTATTAAAAACTGCAAAACATTGACAGGCAATTTCATCCATAACATCAAGAGCCGGGCCTATCAAACATTCTCAGCCGTAACAGATATTATGGGTTACAGCCATTTTGACATCCTGTTCTGCTATTAAAAACTGAAATATTTGACAGTTCCAATAACTCATGAGTTTTGTTTTGTAGGTTGTAAAGCGTGCAGATCCCCATATTGGTCTGCTGCATCGTGCTACAGAGAAGTTGATAGAGTACAAAACATATCTACAGGTGCGTATAAAATTAGCAGTTGTTTGATTGCTGTGAAGACTTGTGCATTATATACCTACCAGATTTTATCCTGGGTTTTCAACGAAGAATTGAAGATTTCTGAAGGCATTTTTTTGAACCAGGGCTTATTCATCCCAGGTAGATGAAGTGTGTTGTTTGTATTCTGATTACATTTATTGTTTTTAGGCCTTGCCATACTTTGATCGTCTGGATTATGTGTCCATGATGACAAATGAGCAGTGTTATTCTTTGGCTGTCGAAAAACTTCTTAACATTGACATTCCAGAGAGAGCTAAATGGATCAGAGGTACTGTCTCATAGCAATGTGTATCATGATCTCTTTATTGCATAGCCAGCAAATTTCCAGCTCTTTTTAATGCTATGTTTCCTATTGTGTATACTAGTTATTTAATTTAATTATATAATTAACTCCTCCCATTGGTGTATTCTGATTGTCTTTCTCTTTATTTTAGTGCTATTTGGAGAAATTACAAGAATTTTGAATCACCTGATGGCACTGGGTAGCCATGCTCTTGACGTTGGAGCCATGACGCCCATGTTTTGGTTTCTAGAAGAAAGAGAAAAGGTGATTATCAGAAATATCATCATCATCATCATCATCACTTTTTGTGCTAGAAGACACATAAGACCATAGATGTATGATCAGGGCCCCTATGGGTACCGACCTTATTGTTGAATGGTTTACTTAGTTACTTTATTGCTTCTTGTTAAATTTTTTTTTTACGATTTGCTAGAATGTAAGAAGTCTGCAAAATAAGTGCCCCCTTCTTTGTTGTAGCTGCTTTCAACTGGTATTTGTTAGAGGGTCTTTTTCCAATAATAATTTCTTGGAACCCATACAACTGGTCTCACAAAATTGTTGTTGTTTTGTTTTCGTTTGTTATTTATGAACTCATAATGCTCCTGGGAATTACTTTGTTGTGAATAAGTATAATCACAAACATTTTGAAAATGGTTACTAGTAATTGACAACACTATATGTACAAAACATGAAGCACCTCATTATGTCATCACAGGCCTTGTTCTCTCAATTCATAAAACTGTTTTCTTCTTTGTAGCTGATGGAGTTTTACGAACGTGTATCTGGTGCACGTATGCATGCAGCTTATGTAAGACCAGGAGGAGTGGCTCTGGTAAGAGATCTTATTAATTTGATATTTTTAGGGGAGAATTAATGTTAATTTTATGTGTGATATAATTTTGTATGTGTCTAAATAGCGAAGCGCGCGAGTGACGTCATGACTCAGACAAGACTCAGACAAACAAACTGGATTGGTGGATGATTTTGAAGATTTCTTTAAGAGCAAAAGCCGGTGTTCCTTAAACACTTGTGAAACAAAAATTTCGCTTATATTCCCTGTATTTCCCTCAGAACAAGCTTATGTCGACTGTGTCTCGCGGGGAATTCAGTGATTTGCATTCTGTTTTTAGACTTCGCGTGCTTCGCTATTGGTAAACTTGATCAGCGTATCTTGTTTATGCAATCACACAGAAATCAACATGTAGGATTTGCAAATCTATTTAATAGCCTTTTTTGTTCTAATCTTTTGTGTTTATTAATTTTTCAACCCTTTATTTCCTTTTTTGGCCAGAACAACATAACTGCTGTTGTTATTATTATTACTAATAATTTGTTTTTTGTCTGTTATTTAATTCTTCAGCCATTTGTGTAAGACTATTTTAAATTCCTTAAATTTTTTTAGCTGTGAAGTTTAATTTCAATTGACAGCCTTAGTGAATGTACAGTAAACTAAATTTATCTTTTTTTTTATCATTTAAACATTAATAAACACATTTGTTTTCTAGATTTACAGAACGATCATTACCTTCTTTCTGTTGGGCAATTTTCTAGGGCATGAAACGATAGTAATTAAATTGTAACATTGTTTCAGGATTTACCGCTTGGTTTGATGGATGATATTCATGATTGGAGTACAAGGTTTTCTCAACGGATAGATGACCTTGAAGAGGTGTGTTGCAGCTCTGTTGTGTCATGGTAATGTTTTTTTCTGTGTTGTGCAAAGTCAAAGTTTGAATCTGTTGCTTCCTGGGAATTCTGTTAGCTGTCATGGACCCCGCCTATTCACTGCAAAAGGTTCTATATAATAATAATAATTATTTATCCTAAATTTACAAAAGGTTACAGACAGACTGCAAAAGTTTTCATTTTACCATTTATGTATCATTCTTAACCTCTCAGTCCTGAAGTCAAATCAACTTCTGCACCTCTTATTATTATTGGAATTTTGGTAGTGTTATTGTTGGAAATCCAAAAATTATGGAATTTTGTAACATAAATTCTATTATTAAATAAATGTTACATACCAGTTAGTTTCTCAAGAGCTTAGTTTGCAAATCTCTAACTTATGGAACCCAACTCATGATCATTCTGCTATCATATGTGTGTGGTTAATGGTCAAATAAGGGTGATCCCTTTTGTTGCATATTGAACAACACAAGCCTTGACCATATTTGAAAAAGACAAAGATAATTAAAAAACAAAGAAAAGTCAGATAGCTGAGTTATCACATTTATTACTGGCTCAAAATTAAACATTTCAGTTAATGCTTAAATAACTGTCTGCAGATATTTAACCAATCAGATTTTTTTTATTATATTATTATCTTCAGATGTTGACAAACAACAGAATCTGGAAACAGCGCACAGTTGATATTGCAGTACTATCGGCAGAAGATGCACTGAACTGGGGTTTCAGGTTTGTGATATTGTGTTTAAGGTGTAATTGCACTTATAGTACAGAAATTAAGTAAAACACTTGTTTTTTCTTATGAATGGAAAATTTCACTTTGGCAGTCTGCTTATGATAATTTCCAATTAAACCAAAATATTTGTAAATTTATTAATGTTTTAATTGTTTTCACACATACAGTGGAGTCTTGTTGCGTGGTTCTGGAATCAAGTGGGACCTTCGTAAATCACAGCCATACGATGCTTATGATAAAGTAGATTTTGATGTGCCTGTTGGGAAGAATGGAGACTGTTATGACAGGTGTGTACAGCAACACTGCAGAATTACAGGTTGTATTGACCAGTTTCTTCTTGGATCCGGTCTTTTATCAGTTGGGACTCCCATATAAAGATCACGTACAGACGTGCTTGTTGTTCCGTTTAGAGGTTAAAACAAGTTTTTGGTACCTCTTAAAGTGTTCATCCTTGACAGGAGCTTTTCCTTTACGTTTTGGAGTATTTCTGAGCTGAAAAAATAATATATGGCAGGAGATGTGTTGTTTTAGAATTGGTATCTCTTTGGAGTGAAAAAAAAAAACATTTCAAGCCACATATACAAATGTACAGACAAAAACTAGTGATAAAAGAGTCTGATGTTTCGGCGACATCTTGGCACCATTGTCAAGGGAAACTAAATTAAATATGCAATTTCAAGAGTAACTAAGAGTCCGACCTTAGTTACTTTCGCATACTTAATTTAGTTTCCCTTGACAATGGCGCCAAGACGTCACTGAAACATCGGACTCTTTTATTGCTAGTTTTTGCTTGTATATGTTTACCTAAATCATTTTTGATTAGAATTTCAAACCACCCCTACAAAACAGGATCTTGGTACCTCTTAAAGGTGCTTTTCAAAATTTCCGATGAGCACTCTTTTATATGGGAATTTCCTTTTGGGCTTTTATCGAGAACTATTTCCTTTGTAGTCCAATGCACAGGGAAGAGACTGAATTCATTTGCCTGCTATGATTGATTTTGTTATCATTATATAAATATAATTTTTTTGTTTGGTCTTTTTAACCTCTCAGGTATTTAGTCAGAGTTGAGGAAATGCGGCAGAGTTTAAGAATTATACATCAGGTTTGTTTTAATATACGCTTTCATTTCTATACAAATGTCATGGAACAAAAATACCACTGACAACCCTCCTCCAACCCCTAAACCCCTGCCCACAATAATTATGAGGGCACTGACTGAACAAAATTAATTTTATCCTTAAGCATAACAGCTTTCAGTTGTGTGCATTGAAAATATCTGTATAGGTGATCACAAATGGTGCAGACTATCCAATGAAACAATCACAACTTGAAGCCAATACATGTAGCTTACATGAAGCACAGGAAAACCCTGATAGTCAACAAGCAACTCTCCATACTTTCTTATATAGCATCTTGCAGTTTTTTAAACTATCAATGTTGTAAATATTACACATATATTTGGTGTTTTTTCTCTCTTCAGTGTTTAAACTGGATGCCTGCAGGTGAAATAAAAGTTGATGATGCCAAAATCTCACCACCAAAGAGATCTGAAATGAAGGTAATGCGTTGTCACCTGGGTGTTTCGATGTTTAAGAGGAGTTTATGTCTATATCATCAATAAGTTTCAAGCAGACATGTAAAGCAAGTTTTAGAATTCTTTGTCCTGCATGTGGACTTGGCTCCACCCAACTTCTACGGTTAGGTTGCAGCTATTGCAAGGTCTCACATGAACTGTTTAATACCCTTTGAAGGAACAATAATAAGAACAAACTACAGATATAATAGGGAGGCGCGATGGCCTCATGGTTAGTGCGCTCGTCTCCGGATCGAGCGGTCCTGGTTCGAGCCCTGGCCGGGGACATTGTGTTGTGTTCTTGGGCAAGACACTTTACTCTCACAGTGCCCCTCTCCACCCAGGTGTATAAATGGGTACCGGCGAATTTAATGCTGGGGGGTAACCCTGCAATGGACTAGCATCCCATCCAGGGGGGAGTAGAAATACTCTCAGTTGCTTCATGCTAAGGAAACCGGGATAAGCTCCGGCCTGATGGGCCACTTGGCTTGTATGCAGACTTTGCCTTTACCTACAGATATAATATCCATAATCCTAACACAATAACAGCTGCTGCACTGTGCATGACTGCAAGTAACTAAAAATTATTGGTCGAGGTTGAGCAAAATATCATAATTTGTCAGTGCCGAAGCCGAAGGCTGAGGCAAATAATTGATCGGCGAGACACTGACAAATCACGATATTTTGCAATAAACGAGTCCAATAATAATTGTTTTATCATTCGATCACCAAGTTTGTTTTCATATTTTAATCACTTCCTGGCGGCACAGGGAAGCGATCAGCCATTTTTCTCTCAAGAATGTGATTCTAATTACGCATGAGCAGAATATTATTTGCAGCAAAACAAGTTTAGACGATACTACCCATGAGCAGACCATTATTTGTAGGCAGTTATTTGCAGGTCAACGTGGTGGGCTGTCAGCCAATGGAAGGGAAGAAAGAACTTCATTGAATGATAATAATAATAGTAATCACTTTGAGTCTCAAATTTACTAGCTGGTAGAGGGGAAAACTGGAGTACCCTGAAAACGGACTTGTCGGAGCAGAGTAGAGAACCAACAATAAACTCAACCCACTTATGACACCTGGTCCGGGAACCTGGGCCACATTGGTGGAAGGCGAGCTCTCCCACCACTGCGCCATCCCTGCTCCCCATAGAACTACAAGCTAAGAAGACCTGCTCCTCTTCCCTATCATGTTCTACTCTAACCTAAATTTAGCATACCCTATTCTATCTTGCTTTGCCTTATATTGTTAACTTTCAATACTCTAACACCATGTCACGTAAAATAAGCCATTTCTTGGACACATTCTGTAAGGATTGTAACTTCAATCGAAACAAATGTAGTAGTGTCCTCCAGACGTGACAGTACTGTTATTTACCTCTGCAGGAGTCCATGGAAGCTCTTATCCACCACTTTAAGCTCTTCACAGAAGGTTATCAAGTTCCCCCGGGTGAAACTTACACAGCAATTGAAGCTCCGAAGGTATGAACAGCCATATAAAACAAAACATTAAGACGTCATCTATTCTGTCTTTTATCCAGTTGGACAGTTAGATCCTCAAATTTGATTAACCTCATTAATTAGTTACTTTTTGAATGCACATATTTATGATTGATTTCTCAATCTTGTCAGGGCGAGTTTGGTGTTTATTTGGTGGCAGATGGCACCAACAAACCTTACCGCTGTAAGATAAAAGCTCCTGGATTTGCGCACTTGGTGAGATATCCTCTTGTTAGTTCAAACTGTTGAGTCTTGTTAATTAAAGAAACTGTTTCATTGACTCAAAATACAAGAGAACTAAACAAAAACTTTTTGAGTCGCTAACAAACAAATCTCTGTATTGGTGACAGTCAGGCGCAGTAAGAAACCATTCGATGGTTGCGTGGTCACTGGCCTCGACAGTGGAAATATTTAAAAATGATAAAATAGAACAACATTATTTAATACAGTTTAATGACAATAAACAACATCATCATAAGGATAGTCTACAAAAGAGTCATAGACCCCATACAAAGGCAGACCACCTAAAAAATATATAAAAATATTACAAAAACGTTAAATAAGAAAATGAATAAATAAGTATCGTTAAAACTAGGATTATGCAAAAAATTGAAGGTTCAGTCATCTTGACAGCAAGAAATCCCTTGCACCCTCCTTAAAATTAGAGATGTTAGATGTCTGACGTACTTTCAATGGTAATAGATTCCACATGTCCACGATCCTATTACGGCCTTTATAGCGGTAGTTCTAACGAAGTTCTTCTTGAGTCTAAGTTCATCCCTTCCCCAAAGGTGGTAACTATCAGAATCAGTATAAAATTGAATATTTAAAAAATAAAGAAGCCTAAGCCGTGTATTACACTGTGATAAAACACGATGATCATTTGAGAACACGAGGGAAATGTAGAAAACACGAGCCGCAGGCGAGTGTTTTCTACATTTCTCGAGTGTTCTCGAATGACCGGAGTGTTTTATCACAGTGTAATACACGGCTTAGGATTCTTCATTTGCTTTAAAATGTAGAATTTACACGCGCAAAACAATAAAACACGCTTTTTCTATGTTTTATACTCTGATAAAACATGGGTTTTTGACCAATCAGAGCGCGCGCAGGGTCCAATCTACGTTTTAAATGCGGATAATCGTATGTCTATACTTATGTACCCATATTCATCTTTGTAAGATATAATTTGATTCTGAGTCCTTCCAACTAGTGTATTGTATTATCTTAACAAAAAAATGTTTTAAAAACGTTTTCTCAGGCTCTTCTGTTTTGTTACTTACTTTATCCGCAGTTTGAGTAGTTTTCCTAGCAGGGTAAACTCGTAAAGAACCTGTTGGCTTTTTTTATCGTAATCTTTTCCACGGTTAAAATAAAAACACGTACAGATTTTCCAAGTGACCATGTATACCTTGTTTTCTCACCAGGCTGGGATGAATCTATTAGCTACTGGCCACATGTTGGCAGATGTGGTGGCAATTATGGGTAAGTGTTTTCTTCGCCCACACTATATTTTCCCTCTCGTGTCCAGGTTGTTTCCGGGTCACTCGCCTGCTTTTGGTAGAAAATCAATGGATTCTTTTATTCGCCATACCCAAGTACGCAATTAACCAGTCAATAGCCGTCTCCGCTAAGCTCCCGTCCTCACTACGCCAAGGAATTCGAAAACGGAGGTGTCATTCTGAAAATGGATCAAATGTCTTCCGTCCACACCTCGCCTGAGGAATATGAAAACACAACAATTAAGTTAAAACAGTCATTTTGGATTTGTGGTTGATGAAACCACTGGCTGGGAAATCACGGCGCGTGATGTCATCGCTCCGTTTTTCAAACGTTTTCCGTAATCGTTTTTAGTCTCGTCACGCAACGCTCCTAGAAGCGTTGCGTGACGGACTAAAAACGGCTGCGAGGGAGACTATAAACGCAAAGGCTGCGTTTTCAAATTATTCCGGTTTGAAAGTGTTTTCGTAAAGCTCCGTTTTCGTCACGGATTATTGTGGACGGAAGACCAAACCGGAGAAATAAAGCTACGTTTCCAAATTCCTCTGGCGTATTGAGAACGTGGCCTGGGTACTGCGCTGATATTCTGCGTGGAAGGATTCGCCTGCGGCTCGTATTACCACAAAATTTTTCCTTCTCCCAAGCTTTAACTGGACAGATAAATAATGTTTTCTATTTCTCAATAAATGGTCTTATTATCTCTTCAGGTACTCTCGATGTTGTGTTCGGGGAAGTAGATCGCTAATAAAGATATTGAGTCTATTCTGTACATAGAGAATATATAATCCGAGTAGTAATTGCCTCTGTAGTACAGGCAACAAAATCAAAAAATTATTTAGTAGTTAAATTTAGGTGTTACATATCATCTACACACTAGGGAGGTTGCTGGTAATAATAATAGTAATATGTAAGACTTTTATAGCGCCCATGCTAGAGTTCACAGCGCTGTACAACTATGTGAATAGAAAAAATAAGATAAAATAACTATAACAACTAACTAAGAAAACTAAGATAATAGCAAAAAAACCTATAACTAATTAAAAGCTTGATCAAATAAATGAGTCTTCAATTTGGATTTAAATGTCGCAAGTGATGGTGCTTGCCGTATGGCGTCTGGAAGCTGGTTCCACAGATATGGCGCTATATAACTAAATGATGTACCTCCGTAACCTGCAGAAACAAATAATTCAACTACATAGTTGTAAAAAATGTAGAAAGCAAAGAAAGCGCTAGTTGAGAACAAACGCATAGTATTCAGCTGTTTTTAAACCACTTGTAATATTTTTTTATTTCGTTTCAAATTTGAGGCTTATCTGTGAACTTTCTGTCATTGGTGCGACTTTTTTCTGCAGTTTGCATTCTGCAAGATAGTTTTTAAGAGTAATACAATACAATGCAATTCAATGCAATACAAGTTTATTCCAAGTTTAGTTTAAGTCTGCCTGACTGTAAATGTATTCCTTGCTGAACTTTCTCTTATGAACTTTAGGACCCTCTATCGTTCTTCCATGTCAAAGTATTGTATTAAGGATCTGCGAGGCCCTTATTCGGATCGTCACACAACATTTATAAACTCGTTGCGTGACGGCTAAAATAGACTAAATATAAAATTGACTAGATTTTAAAATAGATTTGAATTTAAAATGAATATTTGAATAAACAATCTGTGATATATTTCTCCAAGATTCAAATGATGGTCTTTTGTGCAGCCGCAAGTCACGAGCCGCGATTTTCCCGCAAGCCTCTTACTGCAGTAATTTAAAACGGCAATCATGTGACTCTTCCAAATCTACCATTCTTATAGTAATTAACCCAACCTTGGGAATGCTTAATCTGTAAGTACATTCTGAGAGAGGAAGTGAGTTTCGAAGTTTAAGGTCATTCCACTGAAATAGAACCTAAACTGAGATTTTTCTCAAACTTTGCCAATTGATTGTTTATATTATAGGAACTTAAATTTGGAAATAAAAATGAGGGGTCCCCATGTTCGTTTAGGAGCAACAGCACTTCGTTTATACCATATAAATCCTTATAATAGCACCACGATTGCTTGCTAAATTCACGTTTCCGACGATTGTTTTTTTCTCAACACTGAGAATTGGCCCATATTTATTTTACATAGAGAAATTTACTACTCAATTCAAAACGACAGAAAAAAATGATAGGTCACCGTAGCCGTTTTCGAGAAAATGACGATTTACCTCTTCGGTGAGGAAAAAGCCGCCATTTTCTAATGCGCGCGCACTAATCACGCGTAAAATTATGCGCAGTAGGGATGCGCAATGCAATACTGGGGAATGACCTTAAGCGCGCGCGGTATACGTCAGCAAAGAGAGAGGCGTTAATTACCACGGCAACGTGTCAACAAAGGAGGAAGAAAGTTTTGTTTCCTTCGTCGGACAGTTGTCTTCCACTGGTAAGGTAAGCTAAAAGCTTGGCTTGGAAAAAAATTTTCGAGTTACTAGTGTAGTACACCTGCTAGATCACTATATAAATATTCTCGCTGATTTCAAAATGCGAAAAGTGAAAATGGTTAATTACCAAAAACGTTGTGTTTTCCGTTGCTTTCGCAAGTTCTACGGCCACTGAAGAGTGCGACGAGAGTCTAATGCGATAAATTGCAGTTTTCTTCAGTCTGTTTAAAGTGAGTCCCTGAAGAAACATTTATCTACTGGCAAGTTTTTAAACCATTGTGTCTTCGCTGGATTTGCAAAAATATATACCTCTTACTAACTGACTTCGAGGTCAGTACCGTAACTTACAGTACGGACCGAGAAGACGAGGTTAGTAAGGTAGTTACTATATCTCTATTATGTGACTATTGGTGGGTTCGGCAACGATTTCCATTCATGAGGGACGGCTTCAAATTTCTGAAGCAGATCGAAAGCAAAACGAGTCAATTTGAAATCGTTTTTAAGTGGTTACCACGCTTTAGTACGCAATTTAGAGTAAAAGAAAGTTTTAAACTTTTACTTGCTATATAGGTTAAGAAACTTTGGTGATGAATCACGCAACAGTTTGGCAACAATAAGAAAAAAACTTCAAAATTTGGCGGACCGTGCAGGAGTGTGGGGCCCGCCAATTTGACCAATCACAGCGCGCGTACTAACTTAGAGATATAATAAGGAAACAAGTGAGTTTGATCAGAAGCCGCGTGTCGTATCGCATCAATGTTGACAAAGTCATCATGACCAGTTAAATTTGGGGCGCATTTATCCCGGTACGAGGACGCCGCGCCCCCTTTTCTTTACCTAGTATTTTCTAGAAAATAATTGATCAACTATCTTATGAACCGAATTCTTCAATCATTTTTTTGACATATTACCCTTGATATGTCTTCCCGTTTACTGGACAAAACTGAAGCGCACATATAATATTTTCCAGCAGACTGAAACACTCATTGTTCTTTCTTTCTAAAATTTACTTCATTTACTCTCAGAAAATGTAAAAGTGGACATCATGTAGAAGCTTTATCAGCTTCTGAAGTATCCACTTTTACGTTTTCTGTTGGAGAATAGTATCTCCTGGAAAGTGGATCTGTATTTATGAACTCTTGATATCATTTCTTAATTATCGTATCTTTCTGGAGTGTGAAAAGTATTAACGTAGGAAACGCCATTCTCTCCAGTTGTAATTCACTAGTAGGGACATCAAAATGGCTGATGATGGTGGAAGAAAAGTGAAAAATGAGTCAGTTGGGGCCAAGACAAGTGACGAAGAAAACGTCACTTACTTCACTCTCCTACAACTCAGCCAGAGCTTACATAAACCACACCCATATTAGCCACCCCCTCACCGCATCCGCTTGCATAATTTAACCTGCCACCAAAAACTCCACCCCACATACCACCTAAAAACGTCACTCCGCTGCCATAGGATATTTCTGTGCAGGGTAGCAGTTATTAATTTTTGCGCACACTCAAGGTCCGTTGCTGCTCCGAAGTGTCTAAAGTCGTCAGGTCGAGGACCTCCGAAGTGAAAAACTGGCCTTGGTCAAACAACCTCATCACTGGTATTTTGATAGACTGTGTGAAATCTGAATTGCGTCAGAGTCGTTGCTAAGGCGTAGTTAAGGTGATGCCTTTCATTTATTCGTAAGACATCTCAAGAAGAAATTATTTCAGTTTATATCTTTCAAAGCGTCGCTACCCTCAAAATAAGATATTTGACTTCCACAACCTCCATGCCACACCCCTGTCTTAAATTTCGAAAAGGTCAAACGTTATCCGATAGAAGAGAGGGTTCAAAACATGCGTAGTGATTTTAAACTAGGCGTCTTTTCCATAATAGCAGCTTCAATCAGGGAAGTGTGACCCAATAAGTGAAAGATTGGGCAAGGTTATTTTTACATGTTAAAGGGCCCTAGTCAGCCTTTAGTCAGCCTTTAGTCAGCCTTCGCCATTTTCGATGACATCTAAATTATTGATATAGCATGGCGAAGCGAATTCTTATTGTTTTACTGTAAGCTGTGTTCCTGAAGGTATGTTTAATTATCGTGAGTAGTTTTACAGTGATTTTTCTTCGTTTCTCCAGGCTCCGAATAAAATATAATAGCCAAATTCCTGCATGTAAACAAGAACAGAAGGTGTGGCTGACTGCATGGGGCCCTTTAAAAGTGATGCATATTTTTCGAGAATCGCCTTTTTTGTCGTTTCTCATGGAAGCTTTGAAATCTCCAATTACACACAGCACAGACTTTGACTCCCTTTTTCTTACCCTTCTGATATGTCTTTCCATTCCTAAGACAAACCTGAGGCGCGCATATCCTCAAGCAGACGCAGTCATTGACGCCATCCATAATACTTACATAATACTAAAATTTACTATTGATTCACTCCCAGAAAATGTCAAAGCGGACATCAAGTAGAAGCTTTATCAGCTTCTAAAATGTCCTCTTTTACTTTTCTGTCGGAGAATAGTATCTCCTGGTAAGCTTAATTTCTCTTCACTATCCAACAGCTCACACAGACCACACTCATATTAGCGACACCCAGCTCATTCGCTTGCACCGAATCACCTCACTTCCGTATAATGGGATCATTCTGTGCGGAGGGGAAATTATTAATTCCTGCGTACAGGCAAGGTCTGTTTCCACTCGGAAGTGTCTGAAGTCGTAACTGTTCAATGGTTCGCATGAATTCGAAAGCCACTTGTGGCTTCAGCGCTGACAAGAACACACAAACCTGAGGAGATTTACGAGGGGGCCGCAGTCCCCTTTTTTCTTTTATTTTCGAAAGAAAAAAGAATCGATCAACTGTCTTAAGAGTGAAAGTTCTCATTCCTTGTGTTTTAGGTTGGACTGGATGGGGAAGGGCATCAACTTGCGTTCTGTTAAAATTTCTATGGATCCCTTTTTGAATTATCTGGTCTTCCCATCCCATGGACAAAACGGAGCCGTGTGTATTCTCTAGCAGACTCAAACATTCATTGACTCCTTACATAATACTTAACATTACTTTCTAAAATTTACTATCCACTCACTCTCAGAAAATGCAAAAGAGGACATCAAGTAGAAGCTTTATTGGCTTCTAAAATGTCTTCTTTGTTCTTTTCTGTTGGAGAATAGTATTCCTCTGGTAAGTAGATGTATATTTATGAGCCCTTGATGTCATTTCTCAATTATAGTTGTAGTTTAAGGCCTCCCAGTTGTAATTTACTAGTTAGTGAGATAAAAATGCTGATGATGGTGGACAAAAAGTGTAAAACGAGTTGGAGCCAATAAAAATGCGCGAGGAAAGTTTCATTTCTTTCAATAACTCGCCCAAAGATCACATAGACCACGCAGACAGGAGCACTGACGTTCTATCCTGAATCACCAATAACTCAGCACAGCTATACCAGTATCACTACACTTTAATCAAGCTGGCCATTCTATTAACGACGTCAGCCTCATCCCGATTGAACTCATACGCAACAATCGTGACTCAGTAAGAAAGGCTCGAGAGACTCATTTAATAAACAAAGCCAAAACATTACATCCGTTTGGTATAAACAGAAGAGATGAAGCAGCGGCCAGTGACACTTCTGATACTAACTTACTCATAGCCTACCAATCATTGTCACGGCGTATTTTTTATTTAAATTTGTATTTGTAACGGTTTTTTTTTCACATATATTTTTTACTACTCCACTCCTGAGGAAGGTTTGCATTGCAAACCGAAATATAGGGCAATTTTGTTTAAAATAATTTAGTCCTTCCCGTTTTATTTCATTTTTGTCATAACCGCCGTTGGGATCAGTGTGCCGTCTATATTTGTATTTTCATAGGAATGGTGAACTGAGAAGCGGGTCAGTGTCGTTGTTAAGGACTTACATAATGTAATGCCTTTTAAGATATTTTTGGACATATCAGGAAATTATTTTAAATCTCTGAAAGCGTCGTTACCCTTGAAATAGGACAGGTAACTTCCACAATTAATAGCAGTGAGCCACAAGCTCCAGGCCATACCCATCTCTGAAAGGTCGTTAAGGTCGGAAGTTCAGTGTCTGATGGGAGGGGAGAGGGTTCAAAAGATGATAGGTAAATCACATGCATATCTTTCCTCCTTTGAACCAGGTTTCCTTCCCATAATAGGAGAGTAAGTGATACCCTAAAAGTGCAAGATTTTACAACATTTTTTTAACATACTAAAATTGCTGTATATTTTTCGATAATAGCCCTTATTGTTGTTGCCACTGTGAGCGTTATAATCTGTAATCACACGCAGTTCATCATGCAATGTTACCTCTTGAATGACTTGCTGTAGGTGATTGAAGAAAACATCTTTCTTCAATTGGCTCAGTTCCTCCGCATCTTGCATCGGTGCGTCGCACATGATGACAGTGTGTTTGGCGTACTTGCAGTGAATTCTAATCATGAAAAATCTTTCCCCGAATGGCTTCCATTCTATCAATATATGTCCTTTCGTCCAGATACTTCCTTCATCAGAGATATGATTGGCAAAATCGGTTCCACTGGTAAGTAAGCTAAAAGATTGGCTTGGAAAAAATTTTCGAGTTACTAGTGTAGTACACCTGCTTGATCACTATATAAATCCTGATTTCAAAATGCGAAAAGTGAAAATGGTTAATTACCAAAAACGTTGTGTTTTCCGTTGCTTTCGCAAGTTCAACGGCCACTGAATAGTGCGACGAGAGTCTAATGCGATAAATTGCAGTTTTCTTCAGTCTGTTTAAAGTGAGTCCCTGAAGGAACATTTATCTACTGGCAAGTTTTTAAACCATTGTGTCTTCGCTGGATTTGCAAAAATATATACCTCTTACTAACTGACTTCGAGGTCAGCACCGTAACTTACAGTACGGACCGAGAAGACGAGGTTAGTAGGTAGTTACTATATCTCTATTATTGGTGGGTTCGGAAACGATTTCCATTCATGAGGGACGGCTTCAAATTTCTGAAGCAGATCGAAAGCAAAACGAGTCAATTTGAAATCGTTTTTAAGTAGTTACCACGCTTTAGTACGCAATTTAGAGTAAAAGAAAGTTTTAAACTTTTACTTGCTATATAGGTTAAGAAACTTTGGTGATGAAGCACGCAACAGTTTGGCAACAATAAGAAAAAAACTTCAAATAAGAAACATAAGAAAAAACTTCAAAATTTGGCGGACCGTGCAATTTGACCAATTTGACCAATCACAGCGCGCGTACTAACTTAGAGATATAATAAGGAAACAAGTGAGTTTGATCAGAAGCCGCGTGTCGTATCGCATCAATGTTGACAAAGTCATCATGACCAGTTAAATTTGGGGCGCATTTACGAGGACACCGCGCCCCCTTTCCTTTACCTAGTATATTCTAGAAAATAATTGATCAACTATCTTATGAACCGAATTCTTCAATCATTTTCGTTCATTTTCTTGACATATTACCCTTGATATGTCTTCCCGTCCACTGGACGAAACTGAGGCGCACATATAATATTTTCCAGCAGACTGAAACACTCATTGTTCTTTCTTTCTAAAATTTACTTCATTTACTCCCAGAAAATGTAAAAGTGGACATCATGTAGAAGCTTTATCAGCTTCTGAAGTATCCACTTTTACGTTTTCTGTTGGAGAATGGTATCTCCTGGAAAGTGGATCTGTATTTATGAACTCTTGATATCATTTCTTAATTATCGTATCTTTCTGGAGTGTGAAAAGTAGCAACGTAGGAAAACGCCATTCTCTCCAGTTGTAATTCACTAGTTAGGGACATCAAAATGGCTGATGATGGTGGAAGAAAAGTGAAAAATGAGTCAGTTGGGGCCAAGTGACGAGGAAAACGTCAGTTACTTCACTCTCCTTCACTCAGCCAGAGCTTACATAAACCACACCCATATTAGCCACGCCCTCACCGCATCCGCTTGCATAATTTCACCTGCCACCAAAAACTCCACCCCACATACCACCTAAAACGTCACTCCGCTGCCATAGGATATTTCTGTGCAGAGGAGCAGTTATTAATTTTTGCGCACACGCAAGGTCCGTTGCTGCTCCGAAGTGTCTGAAGTCGTCAGTTCGAGGACCTCCGAAGTGAAAAACTGGCCTTGGTCAAACAACCTCATCACTGGTATTTTGATACACTGTGTGAATCTGAATTGCGTCAGAGTCGTTGCTAAGGCGTAGTCAAGGTGATGCCTTTCATTTATTCGTAAGACATCCATGAAGAAATTATTTTTATATCTTAGTTCAAAGCGTCGCTACCCTCAAAATAAGATATTTGACTTCCTCAACTTCCATGCCACACCCCTGTTTTATAAATTTCGAAAAGGTCAAACGTTATCCGGTAGAAGAGAGGGTTCAAAACATGCTTAGTGATTTTAAACTAGGCTTCTTTTCCATAATAGCAGCTTCAATCAGGGAAGTGTGACCCAATAAGTGAAAGATTGGGCAAGGTTATTT
>JAHPZR010006415.1:0-15000 GCA_019787425.1 Platygyra sinensis
TGATGTTTTGCTTTGAAGTTGCTTCCCTAGAAAACTCTTGCTTTGTCGTCGATCTGTTCTGTTTTATTTCGTTGTGCCTACGAGTTGCTGTGCTTCTGAATGCGAAGAGAAGGGATAGAAATCTTCCACCATTCACCTCTAAGGGAAAATAGTGGATCAGTGTAATTCGTTGAGACGAAAAAAAGGAGTTCACGATCGCCGCGGGAACTAAAGGTTGTTTGCTACGTTTCAGGATAGAAGATCTCGGAAAAATCGTTTAAATGACGAGCTTATGTGGTGTCTGGAGGTGTTCCCACACGATTTTCGTGGCCTATACCCTCCCCAAGTTAAAGAAAGCTCTTCTTGAATGATATCCTCTGTCTCAAAGGAAGAAGTTATTTGCGTTCGCGTCCACTTGCACGGAATCACACGAAGCAAATACTACGGTGCAATAACCAAGCGAATGAACTTCAACTGCCCCGTCGTTGAAACCAGTGAAAGCATTGAGCCAAATGACCACAACTTGGAGCTAAATGCGATTGCTTACACATTTTCTAAGATCGATTCCAACCTGAACTTTAACAATTCCTTCGGCGATCGTGAACTTGTTGCCTCCGTCTCTTTGGTTTCCCCTCCAAAGCGAACGAGGAAACTGAAAGAAAGAACACTTTCTCTGCTATGGAAGATTCCACTCTGTTGCGATGGCATTCAGGAACACAGTAACTTGTAGGCACAGCGAAATAAAACAGAACAGATTGACGACAAAGCAAGAGTTTTCTGGGGAAGCAATTTCAAAGCAAAACATCAAAGACTGACTAACCTCGCTTTCATGAAGCTTCATGTAGCTCGTCCCAGGCGATGACTGAGTGGTCCGCCATATTTGCATTCGGTGTATAATATTTTGAATTTCAACCCATGGTGTTAGTAACAAGGAATTTATGGAGGAAGTTGCAGGCTATAAGTGTGTTTACCACCGTAATAGTAAAGATTTCAAAGACAAAAACAGAAAGGCTTACTGCTGGGAAATAATCGGAGAGAAATTTAATTTGGTGGCGGAGGCGGAGGTCAAAATCCGCAACATAAGATCTGCGTATGGTCGTTGAAGAAGTACTCTCTGTCCTAAACACAAAGAATATTTTGCAAACCCAGAACCCATGTTTTGGACGGTTAAGTTTTGAAGTTGATGATGACGTTGCTTAAAGACTAAAAGAAGAAATAAATTTGCTTGCAGCAAAATTTCATCCTTATATCCTGCCCTGTTGTTTTGATGCGAATTTCCAGTCAGGAAAAAATGCCGGTAATTTAGAGACTTCCGCTGACTGAAATGTACCCGGTAGGCAAAAGTCGGCTTTGCAATCTGCGATTTGCGATCCGCAATCGTCTGCGATCATATGGAAACCAGCCTTAACATTTTACCAGATAATTATAATTTATTTCTTTGAGCAATTAGCTTAAACGCTATTATGCCATTATTTGCCATCATACAAGATTACTTTTCACTATTAGTGTTGGTGTGAAATCAAGTAGTGAAGGGCACGACTGAGATGGTTGGTTCCAAAAGCAACCATCTCTGTCAAAGATGGTGAATTTTTTCAGCTTGAGGGCCACTGTTTTTCACAGCCCAGGAAAAGTTTTATAAGTTTTTTATATGAAAAACACTCCTGGTCAAGCCAGCTGAGCTAAATCACCCTCACAGCTGATCGATTTGCCTGGTGTCTAGCCCTAATCGCATGACTAAATTTTTCAAAAGATGTGTCCTTTTGAGATAAATTTGGGAAATATATCCAAACCAGGCTAAAAAATACCAGGAATTCTGCAAAATTTGGATTTCAGTCTTAACATGATACACCAAACGTACTGGTACCCCTCTGTGTAACCCTCAGTCCAACAATTTAGAAATCCACGGTATATTTTTTTAACTTTTTTTCTTGCATTTTAGGGTGTTCCCCTTAATTCACTCCGTTTTCTCTTTGATGGACAAAGAATAAATGATGAACAGACACCAAAAGATGTAAGTATTATACAGGAAAATAGCTTGCTGTACCTTTCTTTGGGTCTTAATTGATGTCCTGAGATTCATTTTCCTCAGAATAACATTCTCTACTGTAATGATGGTCACATGCCAAAATTCAGTCAGTTTTTAACATTTGCTATCATGACAAAAATTATTGGCTCAGCCACAGGGAGCCCTCACATCCGTTTAGAATATGAGTAAAAGATAAAATTACCTGTATCACGCGTGTTGTGTGTTTTGTGGCCGCCATACCCGCGCGTGGTAAATTGCAAAATCACAGCCGTTCGAATTTCGCATTAGGCGAGCTTAAGGACGTTCGCGCGCCCATTGCTACTGCGCATCTCTAGTGCGCACGCTATTCATTGGTCACGAGCGTGCCACGTCATTTTCAAGCGCGCGCACGGATTCGAAAACTCAACAAAATATAGAGCTGATGACCTTTACGTTAACTTTGTGTGCGAATATTTTTGTTGGATGCTCGGTGACCCCCAATTTTTTTTCGGCAGATCACTTCCTTTCTGATTCTTTCCATTATACTAAAAAACAAAAAAAATCTGTACGTGGGAAGTTTTAATTATTTCTCATATACTATTCAAATAGGGTCGAATTGGTACGTGGATACAGGTGTGCGTAACTTAAAAGTTGTATTTTTTTAAGGCTAATTCTAGCTGATTTAATGACTATGTAGCAAAGATCTATCAAATAGGCCTATATATGCTGTGTTAAACACACATAACTTAGATATGATTCTTCAAATTAACTTTATGCCGATAGTAATGAATCTGGGCAAAATCGCCTCGAATGACTGGAAATCCTAGAAATGCTATGGTCTGTGATACGCCTTATCTTCAAAACGAGTTCGGTGACCCCCGATTTTTTTTACGTTTTTAATCTAATACTTATCATTTTCTACCTGCAGACAAAGTTTTAAAAAAATCTGTGCGTGGGAAGTTTTTGGGCGCGAACGTCCTTAGCACGCACCGTTTTTAGTACAGCGGACGGCAACCGGAAGAGAACATTTCGCGTGCTAGGAGTATTTTTTTTCTCCCAGTATTTTTTATACGGTTCGTCTCTAATGGGAAAAGATACTTAGCAATGTGAATTGGTTGTGGTGATTTAAGTTAAAAGTGAAACATCTCACTTCCGGTTGCCGCCGCGTCTCAAAAACGCTCGTGCTTAAGCTCCCCCCTTAAAAATTTTTTTAAACCTTTTTTTCACCCGAGGGGACTTTACATCATAATTTGCCAAAAATTGCTCTTTGAGAAGAAGGGTTAGGCTAAATATATCTAATCTCTTTTAGCCCAAACACCCAGAAAGTATGCGAAGAGGATTCGAAGAAGATTCGAAGCGGAAGTGATAGTGTCGCTTGTTGTGATTGGTCAGTTTTAAAACCAGAAGCGTGGTGATTGTATTCCGGAAATAGAATGCTGCCACAAGGCCAGGGCCAGGGCCAAGGTCAAGGCCAAGGCCAGATCCGATCCATGACGCCACAGTGGCAGGAAGAGTTCAAGAACTTATTTGGAAAAATTCAGGAATTTCACGACTGTTATGTTAAGAAATTTCTTCCTCCTGACAACATGAGGCAGATATTAATTGTAGGAGAAGATTTTGCTAATGTCAATCAACTGTAAAGGTAATTTTGTGATTTGAGATGGCGAGGTTTTCGTTATAAACTGACGACTTTTTCGGTCCTGCGATTCGGATCAGCTTAAAAATTATGTCGCCGTTCGTTTGCCTCTAGCGGTCGCGGTCTGACTCACTGTCAAAAAAAGTGCTGGATGTCGTTTGGCTGGCCACAATACCTTTACTTGCTGGGCCGCCGGTAGTGCCATGGATATTTAAGAGACTGGCTTCTACTGTTGATGGTGTAAAGACCAAAACGGTTTATGTAACAAGCACGACTGTCGACTCAATGTTGATTCCTACATATTCCACAGCTGGATTATTTTTCAAAACATTTGCAACATCAATTTATGTATGTATATTTTCTTGATACAAGATTATCCCAAGAAAGTGATATGATTTTATTTGATTTGTATACTTGTATTATTATTGTTCTTTATATCTATTTTAATTATAAATCTTGTTCTTGTACATTATGCACTTAATTCAGTCTTTGGACTGTGAGGTGTTCTTTCTTAATAAACGATTTATAATAAAAGAAAAACCATTGGTCCACCTTGTTGCAATGGTGTGTATGCACGTCAAGAAATCCTCATTTTGACTTCCGGTCTCTTCTTCACATCTTACTTCCGTTCCCCTCCAACATGGCAGAGACCATTGCCGGATTTCATACGTCGGGGGCCTGGGTACTAATCGGTGTATTATGGGATTAACAACACAAGACCCATATATTCAGAAAGAGCACACCGAGCTTTACAAAATCTTTAAGTTTCGTGTTAATTGGGCCATTATTGAACAAGATACAGCCATTCAAAAACTTTAAAATTTGCAAAGAAATGTATGGCTTTCTGGACAAGTGTCCGGAAAATGTATGGATTTCCGGACAAGTGTCCGGCAATCCATACATTTGTTACTAAATTTTTACGTTTTTGAATGGCTGTATCTTGTTCAATATTGGCGCAATTTACACGAAACTTAAGGATTTTGTAAAGCTCGGTGTGCTTCTTTCTGAATATATGGGTCTTGTGTTGTTAATCCCATAATACCCCGATTGTACCCAGGCCCTCACGGTATGAAATCCGGCAATGCGACGAAAACACGTTGAAAGTTTCATCGGTGGAGTGTCGGATCCTCCCGAGAATTTATGCGATCCCCAGACCTTCGTTATCTTGGCTCCAGACCCCTCGCACTAGGCAGTACCGCGCGCATATTAAAAATCAAAATGGGCAGCCTACAAACCAAAACACCATTTGATCTTTATTCATATTCTAAACGGTGTGAGGGCTCCCTGTGCGCAGCCAGTGATTTTGTAGACCTCCGGGAGGGCGATGTGGTCATTTCCCGATTGCGGATCCTGTAACTGCTCGAACCGAGCTCTCCAAGAACAGTACGTTCGTGATAGTTTAGGCCTTCATGTCCAACTAACTCTAAACATTTCCACAACTCATTCGTGGGTTGGTTCTGTCATATGGACATGGCAGGAGATCTTCAGAGGTTGTGGGTCAAACATGGAAACATGCCCTTTTGTGTTCCGCAATCCGAGTTACTTTAAGTGATCAGTTTCAGTCTGACACGTAGTTTACCAAACCTGCAGTTGGCGCACTGATTTGTGTACACTGTACGAGAACTGTGACCGGTCAAAACCCTTTCCTGGTCTTGTCGGTCGCGGAACAACTGTTCAAAGTTCTCAATAGTTTCGCAGGCGACTTTGATTTGTGTTGCTGCCTCACATATTCGACTGATTTCTTTCCGAAATGCCCTGCACATAAAAGGGTAGCACCACAAAGCCATTGGACGGTCGATCGGTAGGGATTTTCGACACCGATCTTTCGCAGCTACTGATGCAGGAGAGAGATACATTATCGTCTCGTAGCGAACAGCTTTGACGTCGCTCGTTTCGGTCGCGTTATCCCCTTTTGTGTTTGATGGTATGTTTTGTGCCCTGCTTAGCAAGGTACTTGACTACCAGATCTCTTATGTGGCACATAGGTGGTGGAGAAATTGAAATCGAGATAGCAGTCCTGTGTGGGTTTGGCTTTCTGTAGACTTCACTTCGAAGCGCCGTGGCCCCTCCTTGTGGTGATAGTGTCTAGACAACGTAGTCTTCTGTCCTTGGTGTCCTCAAGTTTCTAGGGTTGAACTGTACTGGAGAGGTGTTATTGCATTGAGATGTTTGGAATTGGAAAGTTTGGAAATGTCAGAGTTGTTGGCGATGAGGCCTAACTAATCACGAACGGACTTTTCTTGGAAGCCACTACTCTATTTTTAAAGTTTATCTTCTTGTTTCCGATGGTGTACGTGTAGCATGGTCTTCTGGTGGCGACAGCTAGGTGGAACTCACTTGGTCATGGCCGAACCATGAATACGTGATTAAGCACGTTGTCCCTGTGTCCCTGTTGCGAGGGTATTCGCATTAATACTCGGCAGTCATTTGGCGATTTTCTTGTTGTTCTCGCGCAACAATGGTACGAGCGAAACAACCGGCCTTCCCGAACAAACGCACAAGCTACTGAATCTTCGGCGGGCCTCGTGCGCTTCTCTCACGTAACTCAAATTTTTTTGGCCTAAAGTAGGACCCCTGCCTAAGAGATCGAAATCCCTGCGCAGCGTAGTTTTATTCTTGTACCCCCCAAGAACGCCGGCAGGTCTAGTTTCGGGGGTTGAGGGGTTGAGGGGTGAGGAGGTGAAGATGAAGGGGTGAGGTGGGTGATTGGGGGGTGAAGGGTGAGGGGTGAGGAGGTGAGGGGGGCGTGGTGAGGGGTGAATGGGGGTGGTGGGGGTGAGGTGAGGGTGGGGGTAAGGGGTGTTGGTGAGGGGTGATGGGTGTGAGGGGGGAGGGGTGAGGGTGAGGATGACAATAAGTAATAAGTAGTAAATAAATATCAAATGCGACTTGGAACATTGTTAGAACAATAAGAAATTAGTTACACATTTAGCCGCGTTTGTAATAAAACGTATCTGTGAAAATAATCCAGATATTCCACGCAAAAACGCACAACAAATGCGAACGCACGTGCACAGACACCTCCAACGCGCGCATGCCGGAATGTACTATCTGCTTGTTTCCTTCTTCGTAGCCTGAATTTCAGCCGTAGTTTTTGTGGAGTTTTTATATTTTTGGGGGCCGTCATTTAAAGTAACAAACAATAATGCAAGGCTAATACTACGTGAAAAGCTTAACGGGGCAATGACATGCTAGAGTCCAAACTGAAGGCCAACAATTGCAACCGTGGACAGCTGTTTCGACCTTGTTGGGTCTCATCTCATCTCATCTCATCACGGTGTAGCAAGCTATGAAGTATCAGCTGGTCGACTGACATCCATATACTCACTAAGGGCCTGATTACATGAGGCGGGCTGGCCCGGTTAGCCGGGCTGGTGTCAGTTTGCCGGGATCTCAGGCACGTTGTCAAACGCAAAATCAACTCCGCGGATTACATGACAACGGGGCCACCTCGGTTAGCCGAGATCTCGGTATCGCGCGTGCGGGATCTCGGCTAACCGAGCTGAGATTTTTCCATGTAATCGCGTTTGCCGGGCCAGCCCGGCTTACTAAGCCAATGAGAGTACAAAATCAAGCTCGCTCCGGTTTCCCACAGTTCATCGCATCAGCCATCAACCGATCAACCGGGCTGGCTTGCCTCATGTAATACCGTCCTGAAAGTCATCTCGGCACACCGAGGCAGCCCGGCTCATGTAATCAGGCCCTAAGATGGTGATGACCTCAGATGAAACTCGAATCCAAATCATTGTTTGTTACTTTCTATTTTTAGCTGATCAGATCTTTTACAGATCCTGCGTTCACAGGCAGCATTTTCGTTCGCGGTCCTTTGCATCATCATGTTTCACCATCATTTAAACCCGCAACACGGGCTATTCCGGAACAACATAAAAAATTCTTAGCATAAAAAAGAATTCCATAATCTGGGTATTAAAAAGACAAAAAAAGACTTAAAAAGTCCAATGATTTTTAAAAACGAACGACACTAAGAAAAAAAAGTGACCGCTCGTAGTCTTTTCTCGAAACGTCACTCGGCTTTAACATCGGTGATTTTTATTCTAAAATGTAATTCAGTTTCAAGAATGTGACGCCAACTTTATACTTAGGCAGACGTTATTCTTGCAAAACTGTTCTCTTACCTTTCATTGTTTTTGACATTAATTCACATCTTTTCGTAAATGTTAATAAAAACCTTATGTTTTGAAGAAAACTGGGAGAACAATATTTGCAGACGGAGAAAGGAGGAAACACAACCGTGCACCTCCACCCTCACCTCTCACCCCCACCCCTTACCCCTCACCCACACCCTCACCCCTCACCCCACCCCTCAGCCCCCACCCCTAGTGGGGGATTCGCGACAAAATGTACGTTTTCCTGCGGTGGAGGGTACTGTTGCCTGCACGCGTTCAAATTCAAATGGACCAATCAGAGTTGATCATGAAACCACGTTGCGGGCGGCCATCATCGCGTGTCCGGTCACAAGAGTCTGAGGAAAGCCGAAGAGGTGAATTTAAAGGCGATTTTTTCATTCTTCAAGAGTCTTTCGGCATCCGAAACACGCACATTTGGAGTGAGATTCATTGGGCTTTATGGAACTGTTATTTTTATTGCGATTCGGGACTTTTCCTGTTGAGGAGAAAGCGATTTGTGAAGTGACGTCTAGCCAGCGACGCATGGAGCCGTCTGCCTTTCCATTATTTTAGAAGGAGGAGTAACAGCAGCGCCGTAGCTAGTAACAGGCCAACCGAGGCACTTGCCTCGGTCATTTCTTTGGCTTTTGTTGTTTATAGTACCTAATACCTAGGAAGAGAACTCAACCATGGACTGATTGCCTCAGTCATAAGTTATTCATAGACATTGCCTCTGTCAAAATTTTTTTCTGACTACACTCACTGAGTGTATTCAATGTGAAAAGTTCATTTAGGATGAGTCAGTCAGCCATGAGCCGTGCGATTTAATGTAGCCTAATATCTATTGAATTATTCATAATTATGTGTTCCTCACAAAGGTAACTATAAAAGAATTCAAAAATTCAGAAAATGTGCTACGCCAGATACGAAAAACCACTAAAAAACCACCCTTTAGATGTGGCCAAAAAATATGTGGAAACGTATTCCTCATCTAATGCAGCAGCACGAGACCCCGAGGAAAGGGCATCCTACAATATACGAGTTGATTCAAAACGGAACGTAATCCTAAATAAAGCGGGCGAACACTCCGACTGACCGACCTAGAATGACTTAAATCTCCCGCCAAAACCTTAAATAGTCCTAAAGTAATCCGAGATGCACCGCGAGTCTCTCCAACGTGCCGTCAGAATAATATTTTCCGACTAATTCGTCCCTCAAACGTCAGAAATTATATTTTCTGGCTACGGCCCTGAACAGTTTCTAATAACTTCACTAAACGGCGTCAGAATGGCTCCAAAATCGGCACAAGAGACAAGCTCGCGACACATTTGAGGTAGGAAAACTTTATTTCAAATGAGATAGTTATTTACACAATTTTTTTACGATCGGTGATTTTCCCATACAATAGGCCTTTTGCAACAGTTGGTCACGTGACCGATAATTTCTAAACTTTTAGCTACAGCAAAATGAATTTCAGTGCTGGAAAGAGCATGTTTTAAATAACCAGGACACCAATTTTCAGACCAATGCCGTATAAGGTTGAGATTTAATGACGATTTGAATATTGCGAAAATTAGAAGGTTTTGTATAGAAGCGAGGAAGCTTTGCCCTCCAGAAACCTTTTCTGTTATTAATCACTACCAAAAGAAGCTGCTGGCATATAACCATGGGAGATAGAAAGAGGGGTAAAATATTAGGAAAAATGGAAATTTCTAGGCCCTTACACCGAAAGGCAAAGATTTTATGGCAGCTTGAAAACTTGCAAAATTACAAGGATTTGTATGGAAAACCACTGGAGCGTGACTGGAGGGCAAAGCGACTTCTTCTCATAGAAATCCTTCTAATTTTTAACGTCCATAAAAATTCCCCCTTAAAAGATATAAACCTGAAAATTTGCATGTAAGCTTATTTGGAACTGATCTTTCCATTTCTGATAACATTATGCATTACCAATGATTAATCAGTGTGTTCTTGAAAAGCACGTCACGTGACCAACTGTTGCAAAAGGCCTATTCTCTATATACACAAGCTGTCGCATACACCACCTATTTATAGCTTGGGAAGCCTGTGCACGGACGGACCCAAGGACCCTGGGGAATGTGGTTGCACGAAAATATTCTCTTTAAAAAATGTTGTTGTCGAAGAGTTTAAAAAGGTCTCTCGATGACCACAATATCTTGAGACCTTCAAAGAAGAGTAATCGAATTTCTATGTCTTTGTACGCTGCAGTTAAAGCTTGGTGAGTATATATTTTTTGAGACCTGAGTTCGAATCTTTATAAGCCGAAGGTCTTCTGTACGGTATCCGGTGAACTCGCCAACGTGCAAACTCGCCTACGTCAACTCGCCTACGCCTACTAGTGAACTCGCCTACGTAGGAATCTGATCACCATCATAGGCGAGTTTGTTGTTCCTCATACATGTGTAAAATGTGTGTAAAATGTGTTTGCTCTGCTCGCAATAGACCTAATAACGGTATAAGCGTTGTCGCCATGAGAACTGGAGTTGTGACGTGTTGTTTAAGCACGACTCGATCATTCTTTTAATTCACACTCGCATTCCTTTGCGCGGCACTTACCAAAGATGGTGAGACATCAATAGGATATTGTTTGAAGACCCTTAATAATTATACGAATACAAACCTGTTAATCTCACTTGCACGGGAATGGCACTTAGCAAAGAAGGTGAGACTTTTTCATTGTTTGAAGACCTCAATGATATGTATCCTCAGCAAAGAATAAGAAACTGCGTGAAATTGAGCACTGCTATATAAAAGGAGCTGTAGTCTCTTGTTCATTTCATTCCACTAGGGTTTTGTCAACTGCTCAGTTAGTACACCCTCTGTGATTGGTCAATTTTTCGGGCCGTATGTTATGGCCTGCTAAATTTAATCCTCACAACTTCAACTAGTAGTTTCCTTTTCCACGCCGCAATAGGCCTTTTGCAACAGTTGGTCACGTGACCGATAATTTCTAAACTTTTAGCTACAGCAAAATGAATTTCAGAGCTGGAAAGAGCATGTTTTAAATAACCAGGACACCAGTTTTCAGACCAATGCCGTATAAGGTTGAGATTTAATGACGATTTGAATATTGCAAAAATTAGAAGGTTTTGTATGGAAGCGAGGAAGCTTTGCCCTCCAGAAACCTTTTCTGTTATTAATCACTACCAAAAGAAGCTGCCGGCATATAACCATTGGAGATAGAAAGAGGGGTAAAATATTAGGAAAAATGGAAATTTCTAGGCCCTTACACCGAAAGGCAAAGATTTTATGGCAGCTTGAAAACTTGCAAAATTACAAGGATTTGTATGGAAAACCACTGGAGCGTGACTGGTGGGCAAAGCGACTTCTTTTCATACAAATCCTTCTAATTTTTAA
The DNA here is from genome assembly GCA_019787425.1 of Platygyra sinensis. Taxonomy (NCBI): domain Eukaryota; kingdom Metazoa; phylum Cnidaria; class Anthozoa; order Scleractinia; family Merulinidae; genus Platygyra; species Platygyra sinensis. The sequence goes on from JAHPZR010006415.1 coordinate 11,126, forward strand.
CGTCCATAAAAATTCCCCCTTAAAAGATATAAACCTGAAAATTTGCATGTAAGCTTATTTGGAACTGTTCTTTCCATTTCTGACAACATTATGCATTACCAATGATTAATCAGTGTGTTCTTGAATAGCACGTCACGTGACCAACTGTTGCAAAAGGCCTATGATGACCTTAATTCTTGGTTTTAATGTGACGTAATCACATTCCAAAATGAAATATTACCTTTCCTTCTAAGGTTTTAGTTTCATCAGATAAAAGACCCTATAGGAACTTGACATAAAAACAGTGATTTAGCTCCACAGGGTACTTTTTGTAATAGACCATGTTTGAATTCCAAGCTTTTGCATTGCGTGACAGAACTATTGCTCGTCAATAGCAAAGCGCGCGAAGTCTAAAAATAGAATGCAAATCACTGAATTCCCCGCGAGACTCAGCCGACGTAAGCTTGTTTTGAGGGAAATACAGGGAATGTAAGCGAAATTTTTGTCTCAGAAGTGTTTTAGGAACACCAGCTTTTGCTCTTAAAGAAATCTTCAAAATCATCCACCATTCCAGTTTGTTTGTCTGAGTCTTGTCTGAGTCATGACGTCACTCGCACGCTTCGCTATTGTGTAGCGTTACGCTGAAATAAAATCATTTTCCTTAAACCAATTGACGAAATTCATGAACGTTGTAAAGAATGCCAAGATGACATTCACTTGACCAAGAAAACATAGTGCAAACATTGTTCACAAAATGATAACATAAAGTTATAGAAAGGCATACATTACTTCAGTGAACTCGCCTACGTTATACCTGCCAACTCTAAAGCATAATGCGTGAGTCTCACACCTGCGGATCTAAAATTAAGATCTCATGCATTGAGACCCATTTCTCACGCCTAACTGACAATAGCGAAAGTAATTGCTTAAAAACGATCGAGCAATCATCAGAACATCTTTGGAACTCTTTAGTAATGCTCAAGATTGGTTTGAAAGCCTTTGGAAATTGTTGGCGCACCCTGTTTTGAAGTTGTCAAACATCTTCACCTTCGGTTATCTTCAGATGTCGAAATCTTCGGAAGTCGTCGGACATCTTCAGCAATCTTCGGTGGTCTTTCGAAAACTTTGGCAATCTTCGGAAGCCGTCGGTAAGTCTTTGGAAATTTAGGTTCTGTGGAGACGAAAAATCGCATGCATTTAACTGAAAAAAAGTTGGCAGGTATACTATGTCAGGAAGCAAACTCACCTATGTAGGCGAGCTGACAAGTTGTAGACGAGTTTTGCACATAGGCGAGTTGACCGGTATTCTTCTGTACTCTTCTGTTTCTAATCTGATGTTGTTTTCCAATATATCCTTATTGTAGGATCCTCTTGAATTACGAAACTGCTGATGATAGTTTCATCACAACCGTCAATGATGTATTCTCGCACGCTTCCTCCGAAAACGAGAATAGCCCTATCATACTTTATACTTTATTACTTTATTTTTAACCATAATTTAAAGAATTAAATTTAAATATCTACAAACCCGCTTGTAGCATAGCTAATCTGGCGGGTTGTATTAATTATAGTCATGTTAACTGAGCAAAAAGTGATTTAAAAACAGCTACTAAATAAATAAACATACACACATTAATAGTTAATCAAACACATAAGTAAAAAGGTATAAAGCAAATGTCAGTGAAGATGGTGAAATTACTCCAGTTTTAATTAGACGAGCCCTAGGAGAGGTATTTGCTAGGAAGTCTATCCGAATACGTGTAAATAAAAAGCAAGTTCGAGCCTACAGAGGGCTAAAGCTGAAGCATGTCAGTCAGCAATCAACAGTAGAAATGGACAGTCCAATAGACGAATGGCAAAACCTCATTTTCCATGCAAAGCAGATTGCTTCAGGTACCTGGAACGTCGTAAAATCAACCAACACATCTGTCAGCTTCGCCCGGATTGAAAAAGTGAGATACAATAACCAGCTGGTCGTAACTGAGGTTTGCTTCATTAAGAAAGAGGAAGAAAATCGCATAGAAACAAAGATCAGGTACCATGAAAGAGAAGTGCCAAAAGAGGTAATGTGTACCCTTGATGGTAAAGTTGGTGATTGTGCACTGAAAGAGAGGGCAGTACTGTGGATGAAATTTCTGGATTCGAGTTTTGTTTGCCATGGTTTTCATGCAGATTTTGAGTTTCCAGAAGAATGCATAGCCAAGCACCATATTATTGCAGAAGATTGTGACATCTCAGAAGAAAGAGCATTCTCTATTCGTTGCGAGGTTCTGACCAATTCTGCGGGTCTGCGTTGTAAGAAATGTTCAGAGGAGAAAACACGCCTTGACAAAAGATCAGCAGAAGGATGTTAGCCAAGGATAAGCCACTGCCCCCATGTGCAAATAACCGATACATGACTAGGGAGCAGATCCTAGAAAAGCTTAGAAAGAGAGAATAATTTTCATGAAGCAGTCAAACAGGCAAAACCTGTTAATTCATTTCAAATTTGTTCATTTTATCCATCCAGGCTGATAGTTCAGTTCTTGTGGTTGATAAGAACATCAACCACATACCTTTATTATTAAGGATGGTTTGATCTCTGTCCTGTTTTCTTTCAGTATTATTTATTGAACTGCAAGAGTAACATTCCTATTCGAATTACCCACTTATGGTCATCCTTCAAGGAATGTAGCACTTCTTTGGTCTGAAAATTAATAAAAATAGTAAATAATGGCAGGACACAAATAATCTTTCAAAGACTAATAAAAGATCGTGCTAGTTTTGTTATGGTGATGTTACTGTAACTCTGTACACCTCTTATGTTTGATTTGTTCTTAGTTGAGATTCCACATTACATTTGGAAACCCATGGCCAGTAGTCTGATAGATTGATTCATGATTTATATGTTTGTGTACAGTCCTTTGCATGGATGATAAATTATTGTTAGTTACTGATTTTTATCATAATGGAATGCTTCCTTTATTAAAGTGGGCAGAGGTAAGGGCCTCAATTTTCAGTTATGATAATTTTGTCCCTTACACAACATTTCCACAAGTAATTAAAAATAAATTTGGGTGGAGGCAAACTAGACTTTTTCCTAACAATAAAAGGTTTGTTTGTGTTTTGGGGGGCAGGGAGACTACTAGAGGAGGTCCCAATAATTAATAGAGGGAGCTAAAGAAGAGATATTGTATATCTGTGGCAGCAGAAAATGTGGTACGGTATGATTTTTATTATAATGGAATGCTTCCTTTATTAAAGTGGGCAGAGGTAAGGGCCTCAATTTTCAGTTATGATAATTTTGTCCTTTACACAACATTTCCACAGGTAATTGAAAAATTAAATTTGGTTGGAGGCAAACTAGACTTTTTCCTAACAATAAAAGGTTTGTTTGTGTTTTGGGGGGCAGGGGAGACTATAGAGGAGGTCCCAATAATTAATAGAGGGAGCTAAAGAAGAGATATTGTATATCTGTGGCAGCAGAAAATGTGGTACGGTACCCTAAAATATGGTGATGTTCATGAAAAATTAGTTTCTTGAAAATACAAGATTTAGACCCTCGAACGCTTATCAAAAACATTTTGAAATGATCTTGCTAATTTTCCTCTAGACGTTTTTTTACGTAGCAACGGCTGTTTACCAGAAGAACGTGACCAAAAATTTGGATTAGTTTTAATATATATAAACGAAACTTTTTAGAAAAAAAGCTTTGAAAAGGCATGCACAACTCGATTGGTATGATAAGTTGTGAAAGGTTTCGCTTCATTGTCAAATTGCCATCCGACAAGCTCATTCATTTCCCTTATGAAAAACAATATTTTCTAAAACTGCAGTAACTTTTTACAAAAAAAGAACAACCATTGCACCCACCCCCGAGATCCAACCTGAACCCCCCTGCTATTCGTGGCTTGATT
>JAHPZR010006415.1:20000-28591 GCA_019787425.1 Platygyra sinensis
ATGCAGACATCAAGTAGGCATCGTCTGAATTGTGGTAATGCAGAGATATCAATCCCGTTCATGATATACCAGCTATTTATACTATCAAACAGGTGAATTTTATCCGTCCTGTACAATTGCAAGAATGGCCGTTTTTTATGCTAGAGACGTTTAAGCTGTCTAGACAACATTAACGTCTAAGACGTTAAAGGTGTCTGGCATAAAAACGAGACGCATTTAAGGCCTAACAAAGAAAAATTACTTTTTTTTATAAAAAAAGACTGGGTTCTACACTCGGACGACACTGGAAACAAGCAACTTTTAGCCCGTCAACATACGAACAGATCTACTAGATGGTAACATGGCAGGCAGTTAAGGGCGTCACGTTTTTATACTAGACAGGTTTAACGTCTTAAACGTTAAAGGCGACTGATAAGAGCGTCGTTTAGACGCTCTTAAAAGAGGACGTTAAAGTTGACAGACGTTAAAGGCGTCTTCCTTATTTTTCGTTTTTATACTAGACGTTAAAGCTGTCTCGAGACAGCTTTAACGTCCGAGACGACATTAACGTCCCTAGCATAAAAACGGCCAATGTACTCGTCGCTTCGGCTTAGTGAAAGCATCAGCTTTATGTGAATTATTGGCCGTTTTTATGCATGACCCCCAACTTAAGAAGTTTATTGAATTGCTAGAGGAGTGGCAGCTCTTGACCAAGAATTGTAGAAAATAATGAATCGATCCCTTTTTGCCACGGTAAATTGTTAATATGTGGTATTATTAGCTAACATGCCACGATTGATCTCAATTTTTCCGCACACCCGAACCGTAACCGGGAAAGTATTTATGTCAGAGAGTCTTTATTTAATTAAAAATCCGTGTTTGAAACCGGATCCGCCAAATAATGCGAACTAAATCATCGGAGACTGAAACTGCGGTAAAACAATGAAAGGCGAAAACTTAGTTTAGTCTATATCGGCCTGTTATATTTACTGTAAATATACAATAATTGTTTCTTTTTGTTTATCTTATTCGTAGTGGAACTGCCCAAATGAACAACATACCTTTTTTGGTCACTTCACTTTTTTCGTGGAAATCAGGGTCACGTAAAGCGGCTCCGGAAGCTCATCAGCGCGCATTCGTCACCGCATGAGGGCAGGCGCGCCTTTTCCCTTTTTCAGCTTGCAATTGAACGCGACCACATGTAAACGTAAGACTCGAAATACTGTTTTAACAGTTTCTTGTTCCTCATAATTGAAAAAACTCTGGCTAGTTTATTTTCTCGATGTGTGGCATCATGCAGCGTTGAACTGACAGTGTTTTATCCCGGGGTTAGGGTTTTATCGCCGGGTTGGACGTATTGATAATTTATGGTTCCTTTTATAGAAAAACGGGCTGGGTCCATTATGTGGCTGTCAAAACGTTACTAAGATGTTTAGTCTCACTTGGTAATTAATTAGCTTGAAGAAGATTAAAAAAAAGGAATGACTGTCAACCACGGACGAAATTAGGCACCTTATGATATGGTCTTCATTGGTCTTCATTGGCTTTTCAGATTCAACCGAAGGCATAACTTTGTAAAATACGCCACGACAAATTGCCGTTTACTTCTTCAGCGTGTGCAGGGAATCGGATTGCTGACCAATGCTTTGGATGAGTGATTTTCTATTTTTTATTTATTTATTTATTTATTTATTTATTTATTTATTTATTTATTTATTTATTTATTTTGCCACACCACAAATATAGTCCAAAACAATAATAAAAAAAAAATAGGAAGAATAGATTTAACAATGGTGAGGAGACCCAAAGGTCTATTTATTTACTGAAGGAGGATTCAGAGAGCGTTTTTCTTTTTCAGGCGCGCGGAAAGACGAAAGCTGAAAGCTGACATGAACATACAACAGCACTCGGCTGTTGTAGAACTTCGGTTATATTGTACCGGTGGTTATCAATTGCAAGTTCATGACTGAGCACTCGATCACTTCAAATAAACCACTCTAACAACGGAAACAAATAGTGTGAGAGCGTTTCTAATAAGGAGGTAATAACGAGAATTTCGACCGTGGATTTTTGATACTAAAAGACAAAATATTTTACAACATCTTTTACATTTTCTGATTCGTAGCGGTAGCCTTATTACGACGGTGATACAACCGTGAGTTGTAAAAGATCCGGCTAGCGTCTTAAACGGTGAGGCGATCACATTACTCCCCTCAGTCGCTGAGTCTGACTATAGCGACACAGACTATATTTTGTTTAACCGCAACTTTCCGACAAAAGCTGATAAAATGTTTATTGCTTTCCCACCCCGATCCCTTAGGAAATATCCTCCAACTTGTAGAGCGGATGTTTGAACATGATTTCTAGACCACGCAATGCTCACAGCCGAGTGACCTAATTAGTCTTTTTTAAAAAAAAATTAAAAAAAAGAAAACTTCCTTACAGAGACAGACTGCCTGTCTATTTAAGAAAACTTATTGTTTAGCTTGCTGTGTGATTTTCGATTGTGGGGGACACACATTGCTGGTTGCCTTGATCACTACGTGAGCTTTTTATGGATGATTGGGCAACAGAGGAGTTCGGGGGATCTGGAGCTTCTTCGCGAGTCATCAAGTCGTTTCCTGACCGGTGAATAATTTTGTTGTTACGATTCATATTGGTCTAGTTCGACTGCTCTGTTTCGAATTTCTGGCTTTACGCAGAAAAAAGAACAGTTGAACTTCCTGCGGACTGCAAATGTACTACCAGACCATATTTCGACCTGTTAGGGTGATTGACGTCATTTAGGGTTGGTACGTGCGAAAAGTCAACTGTCACGGGGAGGGTAAGTGGAAAAGTCATAATTCAACTAAAATTGAATTAAATTATCTCTTCTTCTCAAAATAAAAAAGACTCAGATCTATTTATATTATATTTTAAGCATAATGTTACTGTAAAACTACTTTCTTTGCTGCAAATTATATCTCATTTTACCGATAAAAACATATGGCCGCTACCCCTCCACGGTAGAAGAAAATTGTTAAATCCAGGGGAGTGTTTTGCATTGGCATGCAGAAGAGTATTGTCGCGGTTTTTTATGGAAATGACGTAACTTCCTATGTCAATACTGAAACGCTAGTATTTTAGTACTGAGTGGCCTTGAAGCGGGTCCAAATGCTCAAGCATTCCCGTCGTTAAGTATTCTCGTCGGATGTTGTAGACACAACTATTGTGTTTTGTCCGTTTGCAATCGTTTCTTGAAAGAGTACAAGAAGAAATCTTATGGCGCTCGCATCACTGCACTGCTCTGGATTAACGGTCGTATTCTGTTTTTGCTTGTTGTTATCTGGGAGTGTAGCAGAAATATTGCCTTCGATATTATGGCATCCAGAAAATCAACTGTGAGTATAAATGATGTAGCTTAAAAGTTCCCTCACGTATTTAAAACTGAACCTTTACTGTAAAAAGAAGCTTACGAGAAACTTTGATGTCTAATCGTTGATTTTCACATGCTTAGCAACGCAGTGTTAAAGAACTGCAAAGAACAAATGGGCAGGTGTTTTGTAAAATTATGAGTAATTACAGTGTGCCCGACTTATTCCAGTGTATTAATCACTGGGTGTTTGCTGTGTTTGATTTAGCTGCAGTCATGCCCCACAAATGTTTTGAGTTGTAGGGCTCAATAACTTTAGCTTTAGTTAACTTGTTTGCAACTGGTGGAACAAAGAAATGTGAATGTGCGTGTATGGTGGCAAGTTGCCCAATATTTGACAGACATTGTGAAATTATGCATGTCATTGAACTTGAGATATTTATATTGTATTTCTATTTTAGGTTTAAGAACCTCGGTGACGCAACAAGAAAGGTCATGGCATTTGACAAACTGTCAATCATCTGTCCAAACTTGGTGGAATACCCCATCACAAGAAACACTTCTTTTTCTAAAGATCTTCTCTATCAAAATGTATATATGGTGGATGAAAATGGCTTCAATAACTGCAATGCAACTGGTGGACTTAGTATTTTGAATTGTGATGATCCAACAAAGTATAGCCATGCATCAATTGTGTTTCAACCATCAACTGCGGATATCAATGATCCTAGATTTAAGCAAGGGAAAGCGTATTACTTTATAAGTAAGTGCCATTGTTCTTCAAACAATGATCTAAGTCAAAAGAATTCATGGCAAGAATTAACATGTAATTACTAACTTCTCCTGTTAGTGCAGAAAATGCCTTCTTGCCTTATCACAATGACAATTGTTCCACAATCTTCCTTTTTATTGTTAGAATATATACCATTTTGTAGGCTCATACTGGATCTCTTTTCACAGAATCTTGGGTGGGTAGTTAATCGACTGACCAGTATAATTTTACAACAGCTACATGAAGGCAGTTCTAAACGCTGACCCCAACCTTTCCAGTTTTGATCAGAGACTCTTTCACACTGCATTAAGAAACAATTAAGACAGGCATCTTGTGAAATGCTGGCAGCTTCATCCTGCCCAATTTAGGTTAATCTCACATTTAGCTTTCTAGGGAGTGCAGTTTATCAGATTAACAATTAATTATCAATTATTGGTAGTAATTAAATAGCCATCACAAAAATACAGTCTGATGTTTCCAATACCAAGGTGAAAAATGTAGCAGTTGTTAACTAATTTTTTCACTTTTATAATGACATTTTTGTTGCTCTTTTGAAATATTAACATTTTAGATACTGCATCAGGATTGCTTAGCTCACTGACAAACACACAAGGAGGGTATTGCAAACAAGGAATGAAGATGAAAATTTATGTTTGTAATGGCAGCACTGACCCTAACTGTCTTGAAGGAAACAAAGGTACAGTACAATCTTCATTCTAATTAACATTTTGATTAAAAATTTAGCCAGTTAGGAATTACATTCAGATTAATTTGTTGATAATTGTCATATGACAGCTAGATAATGCTGAACTAGTCAGCAGTGTCTCTGTCGAGCCACCAATTGTCCCAGGCATCGTGGTTGTCATGTTTCTATCTAGTATCTCCAAGGCAAATTAGAAAATAGTCCTAAGAAAATATGCATGCTGATTGGTTAAAATTGTATTTCTGTAACTCTGTGGAGACACAGAACAAGTACAAGCTCTTGACGTAATGATGGCCTGAGCAAAGAGAATTTACATTTTGATAATCAAAGTTAACAAGTTCTTATTTCTCATCACAGTGTTTACTCAGAGAAGTAGAAAACATGTGCTCCATGCTTCTATCGAGTTATAAACACTCATGAAAGTTTGGGAGAACTCAAAAAAGCTGTGGAAACACTTGCCTGCAGCCCATGTTCAAACAGCATTTCTGTTTCTCCCAAAGTTCCACTCATGTTTCTGTAACTCGATAGAAACATGGTATATGTTTTTTCTATTTCTTAATGAAAGTAACATACTTTTATCTGTTAACATTGGTTTAAAGTCATTCATGGTGGTTGGTGTGATTGGAGTGAATGCCTTGATGGCCATCAAACTCGGCTTTGTAACAGCCCTGCCCAAGCAAATGGAGGATTACCCTGTGTTGGTCCAGACAGAAGATTATGCACAACAAAACCTTCTCAAACTTTTCCATGTAAGTACAGTGTATTTCTAACGAGCCATGTACACACCATCACTGTATTTGTTAATATGTAGATGTGGTTAAATTATATTAACACAGCTTGAGATGTCATGGATTGCAAAATATCACAAGAAAATTTCAATGAAATTTGTGTTATAGATGTCAAAATCCTCCACTCTTTTAGTCTAAGTTTACATAGATTAGTATTTCATCGATTTTCCGTTTTTATTGCCAGTAGCTTATTCACTATTATATTTCCATGTTTTTCTTTGATTTATGGTAAAATTTTCACATTTTATCAAAATTATTTTATTTTCTATTCATTTTTTTCATATTCATTTTTTTCCATTCAATTCAGTCCAGCACTGAATGATTGATGTCTAAGTTAGGTCTTTGTTGTTTTCCTATTATTCAGGTTCCACTACTAACAGTGAAACAGCAACAGAACCAGGTAATGTGCATATTGATTTCAATTGTTAATCCTGACTTGCGCAACAAACTGTATCAAAATAAGTTGGTGCACACTGTATGAAAAAATGTCTACCAAAACAGAACTTAGCTGTTAAAGCTGTCAAACTGATAGCATGATCTATATGAGGTAGACAAATTAGCATTTTACAGGTTTTGAATTTACTGTTAGTATTTATTTTTTTAATTTACTCAACATGTCATTGGAGGTGAGCTACTTAAACATAATTAAAATTATTATTTTAATTTTTTTCCCCCAAAACAGGATTACCGTCAAAAGATAACAGAACTGGAGGTATGTGCCGAGATGTGATTCAAATACATATTATCTAAAATCCAAAATAATATACAGTTTTCGATCAGGTGCTTCACATGCACAACCAATCAGATGAATGAAATTGCTGTGCATCTGTTCAGTGATTGATTACAGGTGACGTCAAATTGCAGTAAGAACAAAAAGTCAGGCACAAGGCAATAGCCGTGTGTCACTGTTCTTACCACATTTTGACTTCTATGAAAAATTACTAAACAAATGCACAGCAACATGGGATTTACTGTTTAATTTATATTAATTTAAAAAAACGTATATTTAAGATGATTTTATGTCTGTACTGTGCAGTCTCGGCACTCTGACGTTTATAAACATAAACAACTCACTCGATCGAATGCGCACTGAATGTTATTCGTTACAAACCACATACCTTATCGTATCTTTGAGGCCTTTCAAACTCTTTTTCTGACAGCTTCATTGATTTTTACAGCTGTGAAGTTACTTCATTAAGTGATATGAGAAAAAAACAATTGAAAGCATAAAGCTTTGACCACTTTGCTTGCATAATGGCAGCTGTTTTGAAACTTTGAATTTACTTCATGTAAGAAGCTGCAAAATTTTTACATTTCGTGATGCCTCACACGAGACAAAATAAAAATAAGCAAACAAACTGTGCACTATGGCCAGTATCTTTAATGGCATTGTCAATGAATCTGCCCTCAAACCAGACCTTGAGCCAGGTGTGTGTGTGTGTGGGGGGGGGGGGGGGGGGAATTTACTTGCCCTGTTGGCTTTTCTCCCTCCTGTCATTCCTTCTTTTTTACCCAAAATAAGGGGGGGCCTCCCCTAGATCTGCCACTGCAACATGAGTAACAGTAGTTACTGAGTTTTGTTTGTATTTTTCTTTTTAGATAACTTATCAGATAATGAACTTCAGATAAACAAAGGAGTGTTCGTGGCAATATGTCTCATCATATTGATGGTTGGGATTGCTGTTGGTGGAGTGTTGTGCTTACTGGTGTATCGGAAGCAGAGGCGAAACCATAAAAAAAGTAAGAACATATAAGCATGAATTTCTGTCCCTTTTGAAGTTGGCTGCTAGAATTTGTGCCGATACATGTGCAGTAATTTTATAATTGTCATTGCCTTCATTACTAGTTAAAACTAAAAAAATCTGCATTTTTCTGTTGATAAAGGCAAACATTTAGGCACTTCTAATTTACTTCACAATATTTCTGGGCATCGAGAGACATTGTTGTTAGTATCTCATGGCTCATAACTAGCAATTTTGATTCCAAAATTTTAAATCATTGTGGCTTACAGTTTCTAATATTCTTGTTCCTTTTTTTCTCCAATAGAAGTCAAGATCACTAGAGTTCCCAGTGCTTTATCCGGTACCTCTCGTCCCAATTCAATAGTTTCAACGCTTTCCACAGTTTCCACAGTCAGTGAGAGTGCACCAATTGTGCCACCACGTAGCTAGTATTTCTACCTTACATAACATTAGATAGAATATTTTTGTAAATTTATCTATTTGTAGAGCATACACAGATTTATTCGTTGGATGACAAAATATCCAAGTGCTATATATTCATGTAAATAATTCTATATTTATATTGTACTTTTTTTGGCTTTCTTGTAAATGCATTTTTTGCAAATAACCAAAAAAGAGCAAGTTAAATATTAGGTATATCAACTGTGGGATGAAAGCTCTTACTAGCAGTTCAAAGCATATTTTCGACATTGTGCAAAAAGTACAGGACTGTAATATCACAGTTAATCAACTTTTTAATTGCCACCTTTATTTATAAGATGTGTTGGTTCACTTCAAAGTGATACTTAATGTGTTACCATAATAGAATTCAACTTGCTGTAAGTTTATAAATTTTGTTGAACTTAAGACCAGGGCAGTCATGAAAAATTCTGAATATAATTTATTTATACTTAATGTGTTACCATAATAGAATTCAACTTGCTGTAAGTTTATAAATTTTGTTGAACTTAACAATTGACCAGGGCAGTCATGAAAAATTCTGAATATAATTTATTTATCATACATTGTAGGATGTCTTTCCTTCTGTTATACACAAAGTCACAGTGGAAGAATTTTTGGAGAATGCACTTGCAATTTATTTGAGTGTCTGTGCCTCTTGTTACCTCCACTCTGTTGAATGAATTCATCAATAATACATAAAGAAAAATTTATGATCATGTTTTCTGGAGTAATCAAATTTTAAAAATAATGATGTCAGAAACGTGTTTGACTAATACCAGTATGGAACATGCAATGCAGTCCCATTGTTTTTTTT
>JAHPZR010006416.1:7500-14398 GCA_019787425.1 Platygyra sinensis
AAATAATTAAAAAACCTCTGAACCAGGTACAAATGACAAGTTTAATAGAGAATAAATTTTCCTTAGCAAGGGCTTAAAAGATCAGTTATGGGACCCTATACTTGGCTCAAATTTGAACACTGAAATGACAGTAGCATTTTCCATAGCTTTCTACAGCCTTGCATTTCATATTTATTACTTATCTTTATATTGGTTTATCTTTATATTTGAAACACTAACAGTCACATGTAATGCCATGGAGCAGTAGGTTTGTATAGCTTTGTAATCATTGTTATGCCACTGGACATAGGGGTAAAAGTGTATAATGCAGTGAAAACTTTTATTTCAGTATCTTTTCAATAACCCATGGATGGGGTTCTTAACTTGTTTCTGTGAGTTCAGGCGCAGCATTTATGTTTCATTTTAGCTTTGCCATCAACAAAGTTTTACCCATTTACTTTGGTATGGCTTTACGCCTCTATGGCTCTACCTCTCTCACTTGTATTGTACTGTGAACTATATGCTTGTACTGGTTTCCGAAATATTATTTACGCTACTCCTCCTCTATGCCGCTACACCTCTATGCCTCTACTTCTCTGCACCTTTAAGCCTCTACACCTGTACGATTCTGGTATTGTACTGTGAACTGTCCGAAAACTTCTACGCAAAATAGGGTGTCCAAATTTGGAAAACACTTGATGGACCCTTAAGACTACTTGCCTAAAGTTCATTCTAAAAATTGACAGTTTATAATAAAAGACATAACTGGGAAAATTTATTAATTGAAAATATATGATTTACCAAGTTGGCAAGTGTCTTCATTGAAATCTGCTGAAACCAACTCCTGTCTTTGCTTTGATGACAATGGATGGACTTGACTAATCTATCAACAGCATTAAATACATTCTGTCAGAAAGATGTAATAAAATTTAATATCTTACTAACCCAATTTTCTCGGTCAGTACCGAACTGTATAAGTTAATAGATCACTGTTTTTATCCCACATCAATTTATAGCCAATGCCATAAATCAAAGTGGGGGAAATGTAGTCGGTAACGTCCAGCACGGACTACCAACTTGGTTAGTATGGGGTTTATCTAGACAAGTACATGTATCAAAGCAACAAACTACACGTATACTATCTACTGGAGGGTGAGTTACTGTATGCCACCAGCATAATAGGCAGGGCATCTGACAGGATGCGGTGGTGCGGATCCGCATAATCCGCCTACTTCTGCATCCTCCGCACCCTTGGGGCATTTTTCCGCACAATACTAGAAAATCGCTACATATAAGCGAAAAAGCAACTGCTTACCATCCTCAGAAGCAAAATTAGCGCAGAGATTGATAATTTTAAAGAAGTTACATGTATTAACCCAAAACTGCGACCAAAACACGCCTTTTTGTTCGAAAACAATTTTTAAACCTCCAGGCGTTCCATGCATCTTCTGGTGATGGGCCTGGGTTCTAGTCTTTGGACTTCCGGTGTCCAGTTTTCCTTGTGTGATTCAAGCCTGGTTACTAAGCTTCGAAAAAAAAAAACTATGGAAAAACTGCGTTGAACGAAGAAATACCTGTCCACGAATGGCAGCAAAAGGTCAAGCACGTCATGAAGGAGTTAAATTCTTGGTATTAAGGCGTTAATGTGTATTTTATGCGTTTGAACAAGCCAAGGGAACAACTTTATTATTTTTAGAAATTTCCGCATAATCTGTCATCTTTTTCGCATAATTGTCACTCTCTTCTGCATAATCTTGCTAAAAATTTCCGCATAATTTTCCATTTTTTTCCGCACCCTATCAGATGGCCTGAATAGAGTAGTGTTCAATCAAGCTTCAAATTAAAGTAATTTGTATTTGCACTGGTTTTAAGTTTCTGCGCACCTCTTTCTCAACCAACAAAAAGTTAAGCCAGAACAAAATTAATAATGGTAATAAGACTGAGGGGAGTACAATTCAGGGATAAAGCTCACCAGAAATGACTGTATTGGCCCATATTTCAGGCACGCGATATTTTCCCAAATTGAAAAAGGAGACGAGGGATACGTGATACATTTAAGTGTCCCAACTACTTTTGGCCGGGATTATACATGTAGGTCCTGGGGTCAAAATGTTCGTCTGAATTTACAAGATAAAACAATTTCCTCCAGCGAAAAGAACATTAAAAGCAGTCCCCGTTTTGGTGGTGAGGTTTCTTGCTGCAAATACCTCAATATATTATCTATCCCTAAGATGGAACTCAAAGAATTAATTAAATCAAGAATCAATCCTTACTGAGACATGCAAAGTTCCTTGATCAGCAGTACTTGTATGAGAATGCATTTCCAAACTAAATCCATAATCAAGGTTTCCTGAAAAGGAGAACAACAATAGTTTAGAAGAATGAGATGGTCATATCTATGACACACACTGCAACAAATTCAATAATAACTATTAATATTAAAGGGGCACTGTCACGAGGATTTTGCTGTTTTAGGTCAATTCTGCGCTAAAATCATTACTTTAAAGGGCCCTAGTCAGCCACACCTTTGTTTTTGTTTACTTGCCAGAATTTGGCTATTATATTTTATTTCAAGCCCGTTGAAACAAAGAAAAATCACCGTGAAACTACTCAGGATAACTAAACATGCCTTCTGAGGAACACAGTTTACAGTAAAACAAGAATTCGCTTCAACATTTTATATATATATAATTTCGATGTCATCGAAAATGGCGGAGGCTGACTAGGGCCCTTTAAGGCTTTAATCATAAACAAAAAGTTGCTATAAAGCTACAACGAAGATATCAAATGAATTTTATGAGAGAGGGCGAACCATAAAAAATTTCTTGAGGATTTTTGGAACTCGTGGCATCAAAACGTGAAAAAATTGGCCAATTTTTTCAAATTTCAATCCATTTCCATCTGTGCCATCCGTAGCGACAGGCCACAGGAAACAGTTTCAGTACCTTCAAATAGTCTTTGATAACAAAACTAGATCATTAGTTTTGGAATTCAATTGATGTCAAGGCACCTTCTAGCTTTTTTACAAAGTGGCCAAATAGCGTGACAATGCCCCTTTAATATTGGAGATGAAATAGTGGCTAGTTACCTATTTTTTGGGGAGCTTTTGTATCAGAGTAGTAGGTTCCAGCAGATAGAAAATCTGTGTCTGGTTGAGAAACTTGCAATGTTACCATAGCTGGTAATGTACACATGTCAACCGACGCTTCATAGAAAACTGCTTTGTCATCAGCAAAACCTAAACAGTCCATTGTTGTGTTTGAAGTCTTACCACAGGGAAATGGTGGACGCTCTGCAAATTAAAAAAAAAAAAATTATTTGTTGGAAAATTGTGACCTGTTGTACAGGAAAATAACTGTGAATTAAAAAAAATATGGCAGTATTTTGCAAAAATTTTATTATTCCTGAAAAGAAAATGTACTAACTTTACTTTTTTGTGTTTCCTAAATAAACTAGATTCATTAGACAAACAATATGATGAAATAATATTCTTATCTTGATTCAAAATAGGTTTTTAATTACCTGAGATTTTAGATATATAGATGTAGATTCAAAAACTAAATGCCATCAGAAAATTTGCATATTTTTTGAATGACATTCTTTGCGAATCAAACACAAATTAGAACGAAAGAGTTCGGATATTGTTACATTTGTGATATGATTAATTATTTTGTTTGTCACCATCCGATATCACTCAATGTTTACATTTTCAATCCGTGAATGAAATATCAAAACAGCTCCGATTAATCATACTTACTGAAGCTTCGAGTGATTGTCCTTCCATTTAAAGGCTGAACTGGTCTAAAATTGTCACTCAAAAAAAATTGTTTCGTGTCTTGGCGTTTTCCTTCGTGAGGATTTATTCTGAATTGCTTGAGCTGCGCCTCGGAGATGCCAACCGTGTGATTGAAAACAAACCACTGCACACTCTCAAAACACCCAGGGGTCGTCAGCGAACCTTTATAAGTGTAAAACTGCGCGATGTCGTGCGGTAAAAACAAAAAAGGTTGTAGAGAATCAATAGTAACGTTATCGGCTTTATAAGGAATCTCTTTCAGCCTGTCCACAATCACATTTAACACTGGGTTGTCACTAGCCTGTACTTCCACCAATATACCCAACACTGCCAAGCCATCCGCTTTCGTCGCAGCCATCGAGGCGTTCGGATATTTCTCTGCGTTGTAATGCACAATGTGTATTTCCATGGGGTATTTTCGTCCACCGACCTGGTCCTCCGAACCGCGTGAATCCTTGCTTCCCCAGTGAAAATGCAACTGGGCTACTTGAAAACGCGATGGCAAACCACCACCAGAAATATTGGACTTGCCGGTTAAAAACGAAGCTTGAACGCTGTGCCCGTTATTTTGCAAGAAGGCCGAGACGTTAGGTTCGTAGTTGATAGTCAAGTCGGCCAGTCCTGCGTCAAAAACTGTGTATTTTGGCACTATGTTCACTGGAGATTGATTCCGCCCGCCGCACTCGGGGTAATGGTGTTTCCACGTGCCAGGGTTTTCGTCATCGTGATAAGACCAAGGCCAAGTTCCTGAACTTTCGGCGCATTTTGCAAAGAATGCAGTCATAGCGAACAGCAAGGAGGTCACACAAAGAAGTTTCATCTTCGTTCTAACGTACAAAATTCTGTTAAAACAGCAAATTTGTTTTTAAGCGAAACGTCCTCTCCCACCTCGACGGCTCGTAACCGCGAAAATGTTTACGTGAGCAGGTGGAGTGGCGCCCAGTCTCTTAGCGGCCAAAATGAAGTCCAAGGTTCGCGAGCAAGTTCAATCAATATTTCGGAATTTGCCTTTTTTTACCATCATTATTGTAGTGAAGAAACAGAAAGATGCTGAGAGAATTCATCATTTGATTGGTTGTTGGAACTAATATTAGAGTTTTCGTAGACATGACGTTAGTTTCATGTGCTCTACCCGTGAATCCGCTATACTGTACGTCAACTCTACAAAGGTGAATATAAAAAAATAATATTGAATCAACTGTTGGGAATTCGTCTTGCCAAATTAGAAAAGAAAACAAGTAAAATTAACTCATCTTCATTCAGCAAGATGGAATAGTTAATAAGTTGTAATTGTTTTATTTATCAGTCTCTGTACTTGAAAAGTTGGTGGTATACTCGGTGGAGACTATTTCAGTAGGCTATACTGGTATTCTGTTTTGCCCTTCACCAAAATATCAAAGTGATCCCACTTGATGTTATGTCCAGTGGTTTTGATGGTCAGCAATAGCTGAGGTATTATATTGTCATTTTTAGCGAGGGTCTTAAAGTGTTCGGTTTTCCTATCATGAAGCCGTCATTTAATTTTACCAATGAAAAAAGCATCATATCATTGGTAATTTAACATTGCTCCTATCAATTGGGAATGGAAATTATAGATGTTACTCCTTGCAGTAAAGAGTATCTTTAATATGCTTCTATTGGTCATAATTGTGTTATATAAGACTACCGAAAACAATTAAAAATAGCGGTTAATAAATGTTGCTTCTAATAGCCCTTGAAAAACCTTGTCGAGATTGGGCAATAAGGCGCAAAGTCCAGCCATTTTTATTGTTTTACATTTTTATTGTTTTAAATGTATTGCAACACATATTTGGTCAATGCTAAAACTTTGCTGCGCAGTCTAAAACTAGAGAAATTTGAAAACTGAGTTTTCCCTCCTAAAACACGGCATCAAATGCGAGTTTTCCGTTCACATGCATTGAACCAGAGAAATTTGAACAATCACTGACAGCAGAAAGGCTCGAGTGCACCCTTAGTCACGTAATTATCAAGACGTTTACCGACCCCCCCCCCCCTCCCCCCCCAGGCGTTTTCAAATTCCTCCGGTTGAATACTGCTTTCTACGAGATCCGTTTTCGGTCCGGAATAGTGTGAACAGTAGGCCTAACCGTAGAAATAAAGCTGTGTTTTGAAATTTCTCTGGAGTATTGCAATCGATATATTGAGCTGTAAGACAAGGAGTTCTGTTCAACCTGTTCAGTCCAAGGGCTTGGACGAGTGGTGCACTTGAAAAGGGAGTGAGTGTTACGCAAAAATTAAACTCGGAACTGGCATGACGAATGGGGCGCCGGTAAGAGCCATTAAAAAATTTAGGTCATTCGTCTCCTGTTTCAATGGCGCAAGAATAATTCAAATATTGGTGGTTTTTGCTTGAGGTATATTTTCCGCTTTTGCCGTTGCCAGTGAAAAATACTTGTTCATGAAATAGCCTGCAAACTGGCAGAACTATGCCTCGATAGACTAGCGAAACGAAAAGAATAGAACTCTGAAGGGTTTTAACAAATATAGTACAAAAATTAAGCGAATTTCGACCCAGGCCCAATCAAAACCGACGTCCTTTATAATAAAGTCTACGGTGAGCTGTATCTGAAGTCTTGTTGACGTCAATAAACTTACGCTTGTTTCTGTTATACCCAGTGGGGGGGGGGGGGGGGGGGGGGAAGGGGGGGAACTTCTTTATACAACCTATGTGCAGCCCTAAACTAAGGGCATGTCTTTATTTAGCCATTGTGGTCATAAATTGGGGATCGATTTTGTTCATTTTGGTCTCAAATATTGTATGGTTTTTACGCACTGCTTCTTAGAAGAAGCTACTTTTTCATTATTGCCGATAAGACCATCAACAAAAGTCCTTTACAGTGCCTTTAACATCGGTCTGAACTAAGTAACTACGTATAAAACAGGTCTGAAACAAGGTATTGATCTAAGGGTCAGGTCTCAAAAAGGGTATCAAATTTTTGATTAAATATATCAAAAATAGGGTAGAGAAAATCACAGATTTTGGTAAGCGGGCCGCACACCCTCACCCAGTTTTTTTCTAGGAGAGCAACCTCCCCCCCCCTTCCCGGAGGGGGCTTTTATATTGTTTTACAATAAATATGTTGTACACTACTATATTCTCTT
>JAHPZR010006417.1:0-28151 GCA_019787425.1 Platygyra sinensis
GAAACCCCCGGCTGGAAATCCTGACCTAGCAATGATAACACCTATTATTAAAAACTGGATCATTGGATAATGCAGTTCGAGAGTTTTCATTGGCTAAGCCATCATGGTATATAGGCCATTATACCATGATCTACAAAAATGGCGAGCGTATGCGTGATTTGTTTGGGCCTTTTTGTTTTCATTGTGGTCTAGTTTTCTTTATTTTGGGGGCGTTTTTAATAAAACAATTATTCCACTCGCGCTTGTTGGATATGAGATGATTATAGCCAACTCGGCGCTACGCGCCTCGTTGGCTATCTATCATCTCATATCCAACGCGCGCTCATGGAATAATTGTTAATTATCCCGGTGGTCTGTCTTCTATGATTCTTTCGTAAGTTAAGTCGTATCCTATGTTTCCTCGTTATTTAAATTCAGCCGCACTAAATAGACACCACTTCTGACGTCTTTCCTCCACCATCTCGTTTGCTTGCTAATAACTGAAGAAAAACTGACCCACCACCAACCATTCAATCAATAATCAATTAATAACTTAATTAATGTGTCCGGTCGATCTAGCTTACATATACGTAAACTAATTGGGGACGCCTAACTACTAGTGAATTAAAAGTTAAGAAGAAATATATTAATCTGATCCAAAATACTAATTTTTAGTAGTAACCGTTAAAATACGCTGTATTTTAAAACTAGTTCCTAAAAAATATCTTAACATATCAGTATCCCATAAATCCATGCTAGCTATAGCTTCCTTAAAACCAAAGGTTGAAGACTAATCCCCTCCCAAACCACTATTTTCAATCCATGAGTAAAAGCCTCAATTCCATAATAACCGCTCTTTAGGATGCTTATACAATTATCTTCCATCATCCCAACTAGATCTAATTTTCGGATTTTAGCTTTAAACTTACCGGGTATTTAAAAATTCCGAATTTCTGACTTTCTTATCTAACTTTGACGCACTGCTAGGCGATTTTCCTAATCGGAAAGAACATTTAATGTTTTTAAAAACATGGAGAAACCTTCAGGTGACATCGAAATTGCGGCCCAGTCGTCTAACCTATTAATCTGTAACGCGTCAGGCCTTCCGAAAACGAAAAAATCAATGTAAACAAGACCTCTGCAGTAGTCCCAAAATTAAATTTCGGGTGAAGCTTCACTCACTGTTAACTTGCAGTTTGCTCTACATAAAAACAAAAAAGGCAGCGAACTAAGGATCCATTTTGTTTTTGCAGCGTGACGTTAAAAATAGAATTTTCGCGGGAAAATTTAGTCTCGATAATGGCAAGAATTTGGCGAGTTTGAAATGTTTGCATAAGTTATTTCCGATGTCACAGCTTAAATATTCTATTTTGCAGTCCAGCTAACTATTTTGTTCAGATCTTTCTGCGCAGAAAGTCGGAATAAGGTGATATTCTTCGCTAAACATTTGGCGGGAAATGTTTCTAACCAATGATGTTTTTGGACTTTGCGAGACCAATTACTCCGATTTGCTTGTAGATACCAATTTTGCCTAAACTGGATATTGATATCAGTGTAGAGGACTATCAGAAAATCGTCTTTTTGTGGAAATAAACTGCCGCACTTTTGAGAAACGACTCGCTGAAAATGGCTTAAATTTAAGTCACGCTCCTTAACGATTCGGCGATGATATTTGGCACCTCGCGAAAACCGTAGAATTAAAGTGAAAAAATTCAAATGTATCTCAGTCAACTAATAAGGGGCCAAATATTATCGCACGAAAATAAGAGTTTTTGTGGAATATGTACGAAGTATCTTTTAGGCTCACCTAAAGTTGGCCGAAATTTCGGCCATTTTGGACCGCTTGAGAAGCCAAAATCATGATGAGGTAATATCTCGAAGAAAAACGAACGCCTACCTCGGCAAATATCATGGATGTCAATCTTTTCGGATAGCTTTTATACTGTGAAAAGGTGAAGGTAAACGGCCGACCTCGATCTTTTGGTTCTGCCCGGTTTTCTCTGACAATGACACTTAAGGACGGTGCCTACTAAATACAAAGGTTTTTGCGCCAAGTTAGGACCACGCGGAAAAAGTAGATATTTGCAAGAGCTATTAGAATCTTCAAAGAAAAATAGGGGTAGCCACGTATTTTTTCGAGATAATTAGCTTTGAATCTCAACAAAAATGCTGACATCAGCATTTTTCTGAAAAAAGCGGGAAACGATATTTCTTCACAGATTTCCTTAGAATTCGCCTTTACATACAGAAAGGCAAACACATTTAAAAAGATTTTTAAACTACATGGCCAATGGCAACATTAAAATCACTTTTGTTACGTTTTTAGTAACAAAATCGTTGCAAAATCGCTTTTAACGTCTCTGACAGCCTTCCTCTGGTTCAGCTAAAATACAGTCTAAATACCTTTTGCTCACGACCAGAAACTAATCACATGTTGAATTGGGTTGCTTCAAGGCGTCTTGTTTACTCGTGATAATGTTGATTCAGGTAGGATCTACAGAGGGAGGGAGAGAGAAAGCAACAAAAACACAGCCCTCCCTGGTAGGATCAGGAAAATAGTACACTGCATTCGAATCGTGTTTGGTTTGCCTTAAAACCGATAAACCAAATTTATCACTGAAGATGATAAAAGCCATTCGAGCCAAGCCGTTCGGTTAGCGCGATGTCTGTTGCGTGACAGTTTCGCGATACAAATCAGGAGTCACGTTGCAGAACCAGACACATTCGAATAGCAAAGATATCAGTGACGTCACTTATTGTTATTAATATGCCAACCAGAGAACTATTGGCTGCTGAAACAAAGAGTTCTTTTGTTTAACGTTTTCAACATTTAAATAACAAAAGCAATGTTTGTAAACAAATAGCTTTGCTATATACTGAGGACATTGTATCGACGAACAGTAAACAAGACGACTTTAAGCAATCCGCGGTATAACACGGAATTCTTTTACTTTTCGGTCTGAGTTTTTGAGACACCAAACGAGCGGGAGACTGATTTGTTATGAACGAGCGTGTGAACAAAAGTATCTCCCGGAGTATTTTCAAAGCAACTAGAACTGGTAATGGATTTAATAAAACAACGAGAACTGGCAATGGATTTGAATAAAATAATGAGAACTGGCAATGGATTTAATAAAGTAATTATGTATATTCTCCCCTCCAAGAAGAAAATGGAAATACTGCTTGAAGCAACTAGAACATGTGTTTGGTTAATTTGCAGCATGTGTGTGAGATTTGCAACACAACCGTGACCCAAGTGGTTTAATAAATCATCACAGAAATCAGGTTAAATATTTTGCCAAAGCGAACAGCGCTTTCACCTTTTTCTTACATTGAAGGTATGACCGATTTATGGTTTACCAGTTTAAGGCTCTTTTCTTGTTTCTAAGGTCGCAAAGCGTATACCGTCTTCTTCGTTCACGTCTTCTTCCATCACGTCTCCTTCTTCCACGACCCGACTCGATATCGCTCTGAACGATCGAAATTAAAGAGCCTTCTCCTTCTACCGCTAACTGCAGCGACTCAACATCACACGAAGATGATATGTTACTGGATAATTCATCATCTGAGGACATTTTCCACTGAATAAAACCGCGAAAAAGACGGCTCAGTGAGTGCTAAATTTGTAGGAAATACAGTGACTCGAAGTGAAGCAATCGAAATTTACACACCTTATGACGTCACTAGCTCCAGGCCTCGGAAAACGAAATTTGCATTTTTTGCCAACTTTGGAGGGATAAAAAAAATATGTTGCGCGCCGGACCACAGCTTAATTTCGAAAATTATGAATCAGTGCAACATAGACTTCAATTTTCTGGAATAAAAAAAGGGGGTTAAAATTTCATTTCATAGGCACTTTAAAACTAGAATAGCAATTGAACATCAGAAAGATAGATGAAAAATTGGAAATAAAATTTGAAATTGAATTGAAAGAATAGGTTAGTACATGAATAGATTGACAATAGAAATCTGAGAAATAATAAAAAAAAACATCACTCCGCCTGAAGTGGACCGTAAATATCGCGGTCATTTCATTCAGTCAATACATTGAAATCACGATTTCCATAGGTAGAAGTTCACGTTAAGGAAAGAAGTAAAAAAAAACAGTCCAGTTTTGACCATATCTTTAAAATGTACCAAATCTTGACTCGAACTTAAAATAACCTAATCCTAATCGGTTTCCTTGAGCGAAAGCTGTATTGCCTCGCAACAAATATGCTTTGCTTTCCAAAAAAATCTATAGCCACTAGCAACGTGGCGCTTGTCAACTCCACCTCTTAAAGTTCTCTCATTATAATTGGTGAAGTTTAAGCGAAAATTAACCTTGAAAAATTTTCATCACTGAAAATTAGGAAGATAAAAAGCATACAGAGTGACAAACAAAGAAACAAATAAATACACACATTTTCACGCATTTTTTACACTCCGCGTTTGGGAAACAGTGAAAATCGAAAGCGACTAATCTAATTATTTTAGTATTGATCTATTATTCGCTCAAAACTTGATCTTAGTCCTTTATCTGAATAGATAGTGAGAAGGGGAGCCAATCAGAGAACGGCATTCGTGATAGTACGCTAGTAGATGTATGCTAAAACTCGAAAGAAACACGGTACGTGTTTTCTCTTTCCTAAATAATAACATTAAATTCCCGATGTCTACCTGCCATGGCGGACGTTTTTTTTATAGAGCTTTTATACATGTCGTCATCAAAATCTTAAGCCCTGGCGCAACGGACCGGCAAGTAGTCGAAAGTGAGCGCAAGTTAAACTTGCGTAGAGACTTGCGTTTGGTGGCCAAAAGGACTCGCAAGTACACGCAAGTCGTAAGCAAAAACAACACCTTTGAAGGCAGACTATCCTCTATTTCATTAGCTAATATTAGGTTAATGGACGTTACTCAACTTGCGTTGACTTAGGTTGGGTGGCCAAACGGTGAAAAAAATTGCATTTACTTGCGTGCAAATTTGATCTCGACAAGAGACTCGAATGATCTCGACCAAAGTGAGCGCAAGTCAACGCAAGTCCACGAAAGCCCTGGCCAAACGGAGTCGCAGGTAGACCCAAAGTTTAAAAAAAGTGTCTAGCTGCGACTCCGTTTGGCAAGGGCTTTAAATCCAAAACAAAAGAGCCACTAAAGTTTTTATCCTCGTGAGGAGCAACAGGTAATATATAGCTAGATTTAGCCAAGCCTAGAGGCGGAGCTCCTGATCACAAAAATAAGCCATAAACGAAAAGAGGATTTTTCTCCTGGATCAGAAACTCAAAAAATGTTTAAATTTGAGCGTGTGATTGTTCAGCGTGGTTTCACTATTGTTTTGCTCCTTTTTAAAAACCATAGTTCATGGCTGTACTCAGTATTATAGAAATTACCAACGCAATATATCAGGAAGTTTTCAGAAGACGATTGTCTAAAAAATATGTCGGAAGAAAAGTCAACAACGCGTCAATGTTTAATTTACGCCGAAATTTTCATTTGCATGTACACCCTCACTCTTTTACAGAGTAATAACAGGCTTGCGAACGCGATCCAATCGAAAAACCTAGTACCTGGTCAGCGGTCAATTTCAACAATTACGGCACCTCGATAAGCTCTTGACCTGACCCAGCAATATGGTCACGTGGTACTGGTCAGCGCATTACTTTTCTTGACAGCTGTAAATTAATCCCCACATTGATGTCCAATATCAGTTATACCTAGGGTAAAAATGCTACTCTCTTACTGGCTTATTTTTGTTTTGGCATTCGAACGTACGTACATAGGGGTAGTCACGTGACAACCGAAAATTTTGAGATCGATGGGTTACCCAATTTGATAAGGTGTGGGGCTCCTTGCGCACAAAAGTTCCTGTACTAAATTAATAGCTTTTCTGCTTCGCTCAATGGCGTCTTTTTTTTGGAAACCAGAGCACTTTGAATTTACGAGTTATTGCAGTGAGTGACATAAAGCTAGGATGGCGTTGGTCGAAAGAAATGTATTTATCTCGTCATTTTTAGCCGTTTAAGACGTTATAGTATTTGGAAAAGTGCCCTATTTATATGCTTGTTTGTTCAGTGCAGATATTCAGTCTCCTTTTCAGTTTCCAGATGTTTACAGCGTTTTCCGGGCCGTATTGATGTATCAAAGAGAAACACAAACATGGCGGCTCCTTACTGTAAATTTAAACGGAACATTTTCCATGAATATCTCAGCCTTGGGACAACATACACTTCTTGGGCTTGGAGAACTGTCTTCCTTATTTTTCGTCTATAATGTTACAACTGCTTAACTTAATTTGCTGAATGGTTTTTGAACGTATTTAAATTTTTATTGCGTAACAATAAAAACACTCTGTCACGCAATAAAAATAAAATCAAAAACCATTTTGCGGATCAAGTCAAGAAATTGTGATATTATAGATGATAAATAAAGAAGACCACGCAAAATTAAAGAGCCTAGTATGGAGCCGCTATGTTGGAGGACCTCCTTAATCCCCCAAGATGGCGGCCGGAAAATAATGTAGATATCTGGAACTTACTTTGGCTATCTAGTAGACTGATTATCTGAACCGAATAAGGAAACAACTACACAAGCACTTTGCCTAAGATTTCAACTCTTAAAACGGCTCAATATCACTAGATAAGTATCAATGATATTTTTCGACAAAAGTGATCTTAGCCGTTATGTCACGCACCTCCTTCAAAATGCGTTGGTTTCCAAAAGAAGGACGCTATTGAGCTGGAAAGCTGTAAACAGATAAAAATTTACTACCTCTTAAACCTGATGAAGATAAAACTTTTAGTGGCTCTTTAGTTTTGGATTTGAGAATTTGATGACGTCACGTGAACACACTCTATGAGGAGAAAAAGAACGTTTAATCGCAAGTTATCATAAGTATCCCGACGTAAATAAAACCCCTCTAAAAATATCGCAAGGCCGAATCGAGCATTTCTATCTCATGAATAACCTTTCAAATGGTCAATTCCCTTACATGCCTTGCATGTACAGTATTAGTAATATTTAAAGGGCAATAGATTTTTAACAACAATGTTCATTTAACTTACACGAAGTACTACCTTGCCCGCGTTTTCTACACACAGATAGTAATCGTTCTTGCCTTCTCTGTACCTTATGGCGTACGCTTTCTTAGCATTACTCCTTTCCAAGAAGAATTCTAAGAGTAAAGCAGACAATGACAACGTCATACAAGCAAACTTCTTTTGAGCGACCGCTCCCTGTTAAGCGAAATTGTTGTTTCAGAGCGTTTGGACTATGTGGACCTTCAAACATCAATCTTGAAATCATTATTTGCTCCTTTGAAGTATGTCAGGCTTTGCAACCATTTCTCGCCATATAAAGCTATGGTACTGAGTACACCATTAGTGATAAACCTTATGACGGTTTTTGACGCTATCTTGTCGGATAGAGAAAGCGGTCAGAAATTACAGTACGGTGTATGTGAATCTGAGAGCATATTACTTTGGAAAATTGAATTTTACACAATTTGTGAATTGTAACGTTGCAATACTAGGTAGAAGATTGTATTTACCAAGTTTGAAAGATGTAGGCTCAGTTAATATTCTAATTATCCATACATTTGTTAGTGATACTTTTCCCGCAAACCGCGGCTACCCAGCCAAATTTACAGACAAATGTACTGAAAATTAAAAATATTAACTGACCAGTCTGTAAGCCAAGCTACATTTCTCAAACTTGATGAATACAATCTTTCACCTACGGTGTCTTAACATTGCGATCACAATTGTGCAAAATTTGATTTTGCAAATTGCTTTTGGATTCCCATAGAAACGCTACAATTTCTGACCGCTTTGTTTACCCGTCATGGTGGCGTCGAAAGCCGCGCGATAAGGTCTATTGACGGGGGAAGGGGAAAGAGTGGGAGGATTGAAGGGGTGATTAGGGTGACTGTGTTTGCGTTATAATGATTAACTAGTCCTCTAGGAACATGTGTATAAACGTCGCATACTTGATGTGGAAGTTCCCGCTGCTGTAATATTCCGTACTTGTGCTGAACTTGCTGCTGGCAGAACCTCGATATATTTTCCGGCGGTATCCCCGGGCGCAAAAGTCTTCATATCACGACGCAGTACTGAAGCCATCCATACGGGCTGTGTCTATATTTTCGTTCAAATGAAAAATAAAAAAAAGAAAGAAACTGTCAAGCGTTCATTTCAAAACTACTGAAAGCAAATCTTGCTTATAAAAAGGAGAGAATAGCCTTGGAAGCATTTCTAAAATATATTTTTTTCTAAAACATCTCAACGGTAATAACATCATTCAATTAATTTTCCAGCAGCATTTCCTTAGTACGGTGTCCCGGTATGGTTATAATTAGTGCGCAAGAGACTCTGGGTTATTCTATTGTTCTTTGTTCTCAGTCAAGACACTCTTCTCTCACACTGTCTGTCCCCAACAGGTGTATAAAGGGTAGCAGCAAATTTTATGCTGAAGTAACCCTGCGATAGACCTACCTAACTCATCCAAGGTTAAGTTGAAATATTCAAGGCCTGTGGCGTTATGCTATGGAACCCGAAGATAAGCGCAGTACAAAGAATGAATAAGGGGCCCAATTATGCTCTAACTACTGTTAACTACTTTAATTACTTCAATATATGCTAAAACTCAAAGCCGATCCCAGGCTCTCTCTTCTTTGCTTGGACAAGGAATAGAAGAGAGAGCCTGGAATAGACCCTGGCACAAGACTATCGCTCTTAAATGGCATCGGGTAACAGTAAACCGTAGAAAAAGGAACAATTTCAGTCTTCCCGGGCTCTCGCTAAAAAGGAATTACGGAAAGCAAAATACTTTTTTTCATCAATGCGGTAAGGAATGGAAAACTTTAGACGCATCTTTTAAAGGAATAGACCTTTTTCGCTTGTACATTTTGTTTTCCCAATACAGATCATGTGATGATACTCAGGAGATTTGATCCTTTGTCTTGTCCATTAAAAAGAGTACATGCAGACATATTCATGCTTGCATGTACTCTCTTTTTAATGAACAAAACAAAAGATCAAATCTCCCGAGTATCATCACATGATCTGTATTGGGAAAACAAAAAGGTCTATTAATTCTCTTCTTCTATTCAAGCAAAGCATTAAAAGCTATACATTTTAGATATTTTATAGTTTTAATATATATTAATCTATCTGACATTTTGACATTTTTAACCTGTATTGTATTTTTATTACTATTACGCATTCATTTATCTGAGATCATGTTATTTTTCTATTGTTTTTCTATTGTTTTGCAGGGTTTCACTGAATATCACTCTTTGTGAAGTGACCTCCCTATAAAAGATTGTTATTATTATTACTATATACCACACAGGCGAATGGTACTTTTCGTGCGCGCTGAATGGTTAGCTAGGAGGTGATTAGCCAAGTACTATTAAGGTGGCTCAATAGGGTTTTAAGAGCGCGCGCACCGATGATGCGAGCTTTAGTAATGTGCGCGCGCTAGCTGACGCAAGCTCATGCAAAGCAGCGGACAAGTCAACAATATAGCTCAAATTACAGCCCAGAAGTAGAAACAGAGAAACCATTTAAAAGAAAACGTAAAGTAAATTATTTGGACCGAAAGGTCTTGTGTGTATTTTGATGAGACCGCCATTGTCGAGTTGCTCATCGACAAAACCGCGTGGTTCGAAAATTCGCGCATGCTCACATAGCGATCTTGGCGAGTTCCTATTCTGACGACGTAATTGCCATTGAGGTGAAAAAATAGAAAAATCCTTATCAGATTTCTCGAATTTCCTTCGGTGAAACTCCTTAAGATTTGGCAGAGAAGTTATTCCTTATTAGCTTTCCTTGCTTTCAATTTATCAGAAAAATTTGTAAGACAAGGCTTTCGCTCAGCCAAAAAAACACAAAAATGCTAAAAACGAAAAAACTACCTTGAAAACCCCTACTTTTTTCGATTTTAAAAGTTTCTTCTTGCCAGACTCTACCCTGTTTGAGCATATCAGAAAATTTTACCGAAGGAAATTGAAGAAAATTGACTGAATCAAAGCCAAATAGACGTCAAAAAATGGCGATGTTTGAGTAGTTTTAATTTGAGACTAAAAGCCTTGATATCAGAGGTGACTGTTGAAAAGGCAAATTTTGGCCCTTGTTTGTTATGTTTCAGTAGCTTTGATTAGGAAAATGGCAAAAAGAACGAGAATATTAACTTTCGATTGAGGCCACTGGCGCGCGCTTCGTAATCTTGCATAACCCTATTGAGCCACCTTAACCTCAGAGCAGCCGAGGAAATACAAAATGGCTTTTGTCCGTACATTGCCACAAGTAAAGTTATTCTTTTGGCCGCTATTTATTCAGCTTGTGTGGTATATACTAAAACAACTATTCACCTCAGTGTCGGTGAAAGTGGCGGATTTACCTCGCCTTCCAGCTCGTATCCACCACCATTCACCTCCACTTCGGTGAATAATTGTTAATTAGTAAATACTAAAACAGTGGATAGTGTCAAACGCGCCCGCTGATTGGCTCGTCAAACTCCGAATATCCTGTGCGAATAACCTCCGAGCAACTCAAGAGAAAAAGGCGTCCCGGTTTGCAGCCATCACAAGTGAAGAAACCACCCACATTAATTTTTTGTGGTGTATATTATCACACTGGCTAGCGTTGGATATTTACCTCGCCGCTTCGCGGCTCGGCAAATAACCACCCGCTAGCCCGGCTCCACTTCGGTGATTAGTTGTTAATTATTATTCATTCAAAATATTCCTCGTTTCTGATTGTTTAAAACCACACGCATAAGTCACCTTAACCAGTTGCTGTTGATTAAATATTGAACCAATGACGTTTAAAGTGTAGTCCGCTGCAAATTATTGAACCGATGACGTCAAAATGGCGTCACAAGTGCAGCCCGCTGCAGACTATTGAACCGTCGACCGAGAAAACTTGGGACGAGGTTGTGTTATTTTTGGTGAGCGGAAAAACAAAGAGCGAATTTGCGAAACTCCTTTAAGAACGAGGAAATATTTTGAATGAATAATAAAGTAATTATTGAAATCGGTTTTCGTAGGATATGAAGAATTTTGCAGATCTCGGAGGGTGTTATCTACCTCGGCCTTCGGTCTCTGTGGATAACACCCTCCTTGATCTATCCTACTCAGCTTCATTCAATAATTGCTAATTATTATTATTTTTTATTATCATTATCATTATCATTATCATTATCATTATCATTATCATTATCATTGTCATTGTCATTGTCATTGTCATTGTCATTGTCATTGTCATTGTCATTGTCATTGTCATTGTCATTGTCATTGTCATTGTCATTGTCATTGTCATTGTCATTGTCATTGTTATTATTGTTATTGTTATTGTTATTGTTATTAAACATCAATGTTTTCAACTTGTATAGTACAGCACGATGTAGGACGATGGCACTCAGATAGCCGGATGGCACCTGGATGTTTTTTTTTGTTTCTATGGTCTCCTAGTTTCCAAGCGAAAGCCATGTACTACAGAACGCCTTATTAGCTATATCAGGTTAGGATTAGAGTGAACTTAAAAAGTTCGGCGGAGAGAAAACGATGGGGTGGATGACGGGTGTTAACCCAGCGATCTTCTTCAGTGGAAGGTATTATACTCCAACAAAATCTTTAATTCATGTTTTACCCTATCACTGCCCGTGGCCGTACATCCGTGAACCAAAACGACAAACAAAGCACACAGAATGGCGATCATTGTTAAATTCCTGCAAATTTAAATGCACGTAAAACATTAAGACTAAGAAGAAATACTTAGACTACCTACTCGATTGGGGACAATCTGGTTTCACGGGGTTGTGATAAATTAACCACTACAATAGATAGAATATTAATCAGTAGCCTTACAAAAAGTACTTTCATGTACGGTCTCTCGTGTAACAGATGATCGAATAAGGCCAGCTTAGGACCTAATAAAAATTGCCGACAAAAGTAGAGTTATAATGCGGGAGGAACAAGGAGTCATTAAATGATTTACATTCAACAGAACCTGTTCCCTTTTTCTGGGACCGGAACTTAATGTTCATGTCAATACATTTCTGCTAGATTTGGTTTTAGTGTGGTATTGAACTCGCGGTTTTCAGTGGAAGAAACACTTCACTTTACAATAACGTTTCCTTGTTAATGATTACTTTTCTTTTCTCAGAACGTTAAAGCCTCTTTAAGAAAATATCAACATGGCAGAATTAACACTAAGATTTTCTTTAATCCCTAAACGGTATTCTTGGGTTGCACCGTCACGAAATTTAACAAAATAATAATTCGAAAGCCATTCAGTGAATAAAATAAAGAAATTATCATATTATAGGAGATCAATAATTAAGACACTTCTCACAACTTCGTCTAAAAGGATCGATTTTTTTCCAAGTAATTGAATGAGGTAGTCTGGGCCAGTGCTCCTCTTGATAATAAAACCCAGCTCAAGAACAGGATATTATAACCCCGGGGAGGGGGCGCTACTCCCGCGTGTGCCGCAAAGGTTTATAAACCTAAACCTATTTAAGGACTAAGAAAGCGAAAATTGATACCCATTTTAAGGCCCAAACACGAAAAATGACACCCTATTTAAGGCTATTAAACCCCTGTTGCAAAATCAATTTGTTAATACTTAAAGGATACATCAAGTTTAAACAAAAACATTCGTATAGGCGGGAGTTTTCACACTCCAGTATTAGACAATACAATTTAGCTACCCTATCTAAGGACCACACCAGGAACACAGTTACAAAAGGGTAAAGAAAGGTACCCTATTTAAGGACCGAGAACCTCAAAAACCATACCCTATTCCACGGCACGTACCTATATAGCCCATATATGGGAGTAACCCCCCCCCCCCCCCCCGGGATTACAACAGTCGTCAAGGTTTATGTTTTCTTAAACCTACTGCTGTTCTTCCTATAGCATATTTTGTGAAGAGCTCACTTACCTTCGGACGTCACGGTGGAGAAGGTTAATTGACTTCAGAGACTGGAGATCGCGAGTTAAAGGAGAAAACAGTGGGTAAAGTTCCACAGACCCAAAGTCCTGGTGATACGATTGTTGTCTTATTATTTCGTCTTCGATTCATAATACTGAATTCGACTTCAGATGTCATGTTGAATACATTATTGATTACTACCAAGCAGGAGAGCAGATTGAAGTCATAGAATGATTATCTGGGAAGAACAGGATGAACTCATAGAATGGCAATCTAGGCAGGGGAAAGCACGAGGCAAGCAGAGCGTTTTTTTAGATATAAAATATATTAAAAAGCGTTGGTTTTTTTCCTGATATTTTGCCTGTCATCGTCGATTACCAGCAAGCAGGAGAGCTGAGTGAAGTCATAGAATGATTTTCTGGGAAGAGCAGAATGATCTTCTACTTTACGAAATAAATTTATCCACGTGACTCTTTTGGTGCGAGGTGGCTGCTGTTCCACTCATTCACATCCCCTACCCGAAAGCAGCGCCGTAGCTAGTAACAGGGCAACCGAGGCACTTGCCTCGGTCATTTCTTTGGCTTTTGTTGTTTATAGTACCAAATACCTAGGAAGAGAACTCAACCATGGACTTATTGCCTCAGTCATAAGTTATTCATAGACGTTGCCTCAGTCAAATTTTTTTTCTGGCTACGGCCCTGGAAAGGGAGAGATAATTTTTATTTACAAGGGTGCGGTTAGGGTTAAGGTTGCCACCGGAAGTAATCGCCTTATTCTACCTACTCCCTGCATGGGGGAAATGTGGACGATTTTACCGATTCGATGTTCAAAATAATGACGTCGCAAACTGGCCGTAAACCGTGATTGTCAAAACTGGATATCACAAGTGGCATTTCAGCTTTTGATTTCTGATATCTCAATTGTGGATTTCAGATTTTCAGGGATTGCGATTGGCGATTTCTGATTTCTAAATTCCGGTTTCAGATTTCTGATTTCTAAATTCTGATTTTAAGTTTCAGAGTGCTGATTTTTGAACTGCTATTTCCAATATCGGATAAAACATGGCCCGAAAATCAAATATTTCATAAATAAATGTAATCGCATAGGGCCGTGGGGAATTAAGGATTAATTTCACGAGTATTTTCAAAGTTTTCACAAAATTGCCCGAGACGCGAAGCGACGAGGGCAATTTGGAAAACTTTGAAAATACAAGTCAAATTAATCCTTAATTGCCCGAGA
The DNA here is from genome assembly GCA_019787425.1 of Platygyra sinensis. NCBI lineage: Eukaryota > Metazoa > Cnidaria > Anthozoa > Scleractinia > Merulinidae > Platygyra > Platygyra sinensis. The sequence continues at coordinate 14,133 of JAHPZR010006417.1, forward strand.
GCACTTGCGATTACTTGTTTATCACATAAAGGCAAAATTTTGTACAAAGGACAACTTTCAAGGTCTTGCCGTCCCGTAAACAGGTTTGCCGGTTGTCATTATTTAACAGGATAGCAGTGGCACGGAAAAGCCTACTATAATAGTAAGCAAAACACAGCAACTTGGTTCAATTCACCCAAGCAATTTCTTTACAAACAAAACTAAGCAATCTAATTTTATTCACCTGCTTTGCGAAGCTTGCAACGGCGTGAAACTACTTCACAATCAATTATAGACGTAAACAAGCGTCCAAACGAGCTATAATAACTTCTTGAATCGAAAACTGTTCTTTCTACTGTGAAAACTTCACGTATCAACACAATTTACTCTGTTTTTACGCCGATAAGGTGAGCTGTAATAGAGACCTTAATTAAGATACCCCGGTTTCGGGTACGTACGGGTACGGGTAGGATTACCCGTACCCGTACTCGGCTACACGGAAAACCAATCAAATTTAAGATACACCGGGTGACACCAGGTACGATCTGCGCAAAAATGCAAGGGCTGTATCGCGTTTCGTATGCCATCTGAACATCGTCTGAAATTGGCCGAAAAATATTTTCTAACAGATTTAATTGCCTTTCCTTTTTCTTACATTATACTACAAATATGTCTTCGACTCAAAAATGGAAGAAGCCTTGTTTACTTCTATCAGAAAGTTTTAATCAAGAAGTATCTTTTCAAGTCAACGTAAAGTATTTACATCTAATTTGAATTTAGGTATTTTTCATTGTGGTTTATGGCCTATTGCATTTTAAATCTATTTGAAATGTGTCTCAACTAAACTTTGAAGAAGAGACTACACCTCAGTCATTGCGTGTTTTGGAAAGCAGCACGTTATTTGACAGGATAAAATTTCTCCACATTTGTACCTCAAGAAAACTTTTTCGTAGTCCCAAAACGCTTCAAATCTGAAAAAACAAGTGTTTATGCAAGAATCTGGATACGATTCTAGTCTAATATTAAAGTTTAAGACCATAAAAACTTACCCGTTTCTCCATTTTTACCTGAAGCGAACTCACGTGTAGACCACTGATTACCCCGGAAAAACGTGTAGCTTTTACGGAAAGGACGCGATCACGCCATCATTTAATGAATTCAAAATGGCACTAGCCGTACCCGTGTGTGAAAATCGGGGTATCTTAAGGTGCCTATACCAATAAGGCGACCCGAAGCAAAACGAAGAAATTAACTTTCAGTTTGGCGGCCATGAAGTTCTGTAATTCTATGCTTCCTGCAACACCAGCCGTCCCCACTCAAACGTTTTTCAGGCTGCGAATCAAAGATTTTTAGTCGGAAAAATCCTTTTGCTTTTCCACCAAAAGACTGCGCTTTGTTGCATGTTGATTCTCTTTCACGTTAAGATGAAATAACCGTGTTTAGATCAAACTCACAAGCGACGAGTTTCTGAAATCCGTTTGAAGCGGGAAACCAACTCAATGCAGGCGTGCTCAGCCAATCAGCATCAAGAAATCATGCCCTCTTGATTACCAAAAGTGCCCTCGTGATTAAGGAAAAATGCCCTTTGTCTCAGCCAATCAGCATTCAGTAATTTTGCCCTGTATGTGATAACTATAATAATCAGAACTTAGAACTGAATTTCACCTAATATACGATTTTCCTGATTTTAGAATCAGGAAAACAGGTTATAATTAGCCACAAAGCATCCTGATTTGAAGCTTCCCCCAAAAAAATCAATCATCGCTCTATTAAATCCACCCATAAAAGTTCCAAGCTCACCAATTAAGATTTGCAACTGGTTAAGGCTAAAAGCCAGTTGGACCAAGATCCAGAACTCGAATGGCTTTTGGCAATAACCACGTGTCATAAGTCGGGGTTTTTAACAAGTTTCTAGCTGTTTATTTAAAATATTTGTTTCTTGGTTTTGAAAAAGGGTCACAACGTAAAACTACTAGGACAGCAGTAATTGAGTTTACAATGTAAATAATATTTTTTCTTACTTTATTTTCCTTATCTTTTTAAGCGCAAACTCTGACCCTGACATTTTTTAATCTTGATGAAAATCGCATCTTGACGATCTCGAAAAAGTTTTATTTTCTGTTATCTAGTTTTAAAAAAAGTATTTATACTTATCTTTCGTTAGATACTAAATAATCTTTACTAAAATCAAATTTGTAAGAATTTTTCTCAACCAGTGAATGACCAAGGTTTTCAAAATCATCACTCAAGTTACAAATCGTTCTTTCTCGATGGAAATTCTTTCATGGGATAAGTAATATTTCAAAAACACAAGTGCGAGGGTTTTATCAGGTTTCCAAACGCGAGAACATTTGAAACCACGAGGCCGCACGCCGAGTGGTTTTCATGTATTGTTTTCAAGCGTTTGGAAACCTGATGAAACCCGACGCACGAGTTTTTGAAATTACTTATCCAACCAACCTCGTTTCCCAGGCCTTTCTCTGGCCAGGGAAAAGAGCCTGGGAACGAGGTTGTTATCCAACAAAAAAAATTAGCTTAAATTATGATTTGAATAAGATTTCTCAATTCAACTTTTATATTTGAGACGTGAAATGTGCATGATCCTCAAAACAATGTGCATTATGTGCATGATCCCATCACCAACTTGCTGCGCCGTGACAATTTTTGAATATTCATCAACTGATGTCACGTTGTTACCTAGCTGTTTGTCAGTTCTGAGCGAACACGTTGCTTCACAAGGCAAATGACAGAGTGCAGATTTAGACATCCTAAAACTAGTGAAGAGAGGAAAAGTGTGTGGCCAGCGCTATTTCTGAGGTAACGCGTGCATTTGGTCTGATAAAATCTCTAACGTCAGTGCCAGTTTAGGTCGGAAGTGTACAGCAAGGTTGAAAGTGAACCAAAACACGAGGTCGCCACCATTGAGCGAGAATTTAAATTTAGAAAAAGAATGCCCAGGGCTTTTCTGTTATGGGTAGTTTAATAACCTTACCGTTACATTCAACGTGAGCAGTAAATAATTTAGGTTTAAAGTTTGTTTCGTAAAATGTTGTTTATCGCCATGTGTTTTTGTTGCTTTATCAATATGCAGATTAAGAAAATTTGCATCCGTGTTTGAAATCGTTTCAAACACGGGTTTCAAACATGGCCGTGTTTTCCACTCGTTTTTCATTGGGTTTTCAAACTCATCTACCTGACCAAAATAAGATGTTCTGGTTGGGTCAGAGCTGCATGAATAATTAATGAGTTTGAGAAATACCATTCTCAAACTCATTAATAATTCATCAAGCGATAAACCAATTGCGTGCCCGCATTTAGGTCACATGGATGCACCTTGATACCGCGGTAAAGAACAGCGTGTTTGCATATCCAATCACGTGTGTTTGGAAGTCAGTTAGAAAAAGCAATACACAACTTAAACTTTATTACTTACATTGTTTGCTGTTTACATTTACGTTTACAGTGCAATTCAAAAGCGTTCCTGAATTCAGTAAACATTCCACGCGCACTGTTTACAATTTCGTTCTTATTAGCAACTTCTTGGGCGAATTTTGTGAGTCAATAGTTTAGGGAAAGACTAGCCAGGTCCTCCAACTTCTCTTCGAGACTTTGCACATGGTGAAGATGATAATCTTTAAACACGCTTCCCGGACCAAGTATACAGAATCTTTCTGAGTTCTGAAAGCCTCAACGGTCCACTTGTCTTTGTACTGTGTACTTTTAGGGTTGGACTGTACAAGCAAAGAATCTTCTTCTTGCACACTTCTGGGCAGTCGAAACCGGCAAGATTCATCCTCAACTTACCCGTCCATGTTTCGGAACCAGCAGGACGCCACTGAATGCAAATGTGACTACTCGAAATAAACAAGCTTCAGTTGTGAAAAACACGGACATTATCACCACAAACTGTGCGCTGATTAAACAAAAGAAGGCAAAAATCACATGCTTATGTGATTTTTGCTTTCTTCTGGTCTTTTTGTTTTCTTTTTTGTTTTCTTTTTTTGCAATTAGGGGCCGATTGAGAAGCCATTTCAAAAACTCGTGCTTCGTGTTTTACCGGGGTTTCCAAACACTCGAAAACAATAAAAGCCAGTTTTCTCGTGTTTGGAAACCCCGGTAAACACTCGGACTCGTTTTTGAAATATTGCATCGACAAGGGTAGATCAGCCGACTTGCAGCTGAATTGAAGGGAGCCCATCTAACTCTGGAAAAGGTGCAAGAAATCGCTCGATCATTTGAGGCAGTAGATATTCAGTTGAAAGCGATGACTAGTGTGGAAGAAGATCGTCAACAAGTTAATCTCATCGAACAAGAAGAAACCGCTGACCAGTTCAAAGGGAAAGAAGCGAAAGCCAGATGCTATCGTTGTGATAGAGAGGGTCATTTTAGTCGTGACAGTTGTTGTCCAACTGGAAACGCCGAGCTAGTGTAACAGGTGTCACAAGATAAGACATTTTGCTAAGGTTTGCCAAACCAAAACTGGTACCAGAAACAAAGGAATTTCTCGACGAAAGGTGCCAAACAAAGGAAGATCGAATGTGAATTCGATTGATGACGACAACTTGAGAGCCGAGAGTGATGACGATGAGTACGCATTTACTGTGGGCGGTGCAAATACAGGCGGGACGATAAATGTGTTAGTTGGAGGGATTTCTGTGCGAATGCTTATTGATTCTGGGGCAAGCACTAATGTGATTGATAAAGGGACATGAGAGGAGCTAAAATCCCAAAATATTGAATGCAAACCCCGAATGTGCGAAAAGAAGCTGTAAGCTTATGGCAGTAGTGTGCCTTTAAAAGTTATTGGTTGCTTTGAAGCGAGAGTAGTCCTGGGTGATAGAGTTTTTGGGGCAGAGTTTGTAGTGATCGAAGGGAAGGGACAACCCCTGTTGGGGAGAAGTACAGCAACCAAGCTTGGAGTGCTTCAGATAGGAAGTTTCATAAACTCCATAAACAGTGACATTGTAGAAGAATTCAAAGATTGTTTTACAGGAGTAGGAAAGCTAAAAGGATACTAGCTGAAGTTGTATGTAAAAGAGGATGTGGCACCTATAGTTCAGCCACTTCGCAGACCACCATTCAATCTTAGAGACAAAATCGAGAAGAAATTAGATGAGCTTGAGAGCATGGACATCATTGAGAAAGTAAACAGTCCATCTCAGTGGGTCAGCCCTGTATTTGTAGTCCCAAAACCCAATGGCATGGGGAAGTGAGACTTTGTGTAAACTGGCAACTAGCAACTGGCAAAAGGCACCAGCCGGCTACGGCCCCGGCTCATGTAATCAGGCCTTAATTCCACTTTCATGAATTTAAAAATTGTTAGGCTAGTCTTGAAAGCGAAATGCGAAGTAGTCGTTCCCGCAGTGTTCACGTCAGTGATTGCTTTGACAGTGATAAACAAAATATAGTTCACCTTGTCACTTATATTTAGATGCTTACAAGTAATGAAGAAATATCTAAAAGTTAAAATATACCTTTTTAAAAAGACATCAACAGGTTTTCCTAGTCCCCGACGGACAAGCCACAAGGTCTCGTCCCAGTTCCCGATAAGCTCATCCATCTTTCAAAAACACGCGTGTCAAATGCCCGGGGATCGCCCCGGGGTATGCTAATGCCCAGCCCCCGGGCCGCAATACAATTTGCTAATACCCCATCGCCGGTACTGACAACGTGAGCAAATGCCCGCGGTTAGCCGGGGGGCATGGGCAAGGCCTCGTCCTTCCCGATAAACTCATCCATCTTTCGAAAACACCTGTGACAGACGCCCGGGGTCGCCCCGGGGTATGCTTATGCCCAGTCCCCGGGCCGCGATAAAATTTGCTAATGCCCCATCCCCGGGACTGACAACGTCCGCAAATTGCCCCGCGGTTGCCCGCGAGGATGGGCGCCGCTGGAATTGATTGATGCATTATTTTTACGCGCCTATCGAATCGGCGATTGAATCAAAAGTTAAATACTGCGCTTCTGCAGCCGTTGGATAAATAACAAACTCAGATATATTGAACACAATTTTGTAACTTTAGCGAAAAAAATGTGACTCAAAAGTCTGCAGTCTGCGTGGCCTGCGTTTTGGCATGACCGATTCGTGGTATTCGAACGTGACATGTACTGTAAGAGAGAAACTGAGTGAACAAAATAATAGTCGACGCAGATAAATAAACTTAAGCACTTTCTTAAAGTTAATAGAGTTTGGAGTTTTATAATCGCCATTCACCATATACTCAAAACAAAGCAGCAAAAAACATTCGAATAGAAGAATAAGTTATAGGAAATTTATTACCTAGAGGAATAAATGATTTTATGCGCCTGGTAATGCTGGTTAATATTTTACTGACTAGGATCAGTTTACATACGGGACTCTAAGTCAGGGCAGACATAAGTGGCATAGGACAAGTTGCAGGCCTCTTTTTCTTCAGCTCCACGAAGGAAACGTTTTTTCTCACCCTGTTTCCCTTCCCACAATAGGTAGCTTCATTTAAGGATCTCTTAGTGGAGGCGGGTTTGCCCTCACTATTGCTGGAAATAAATTAGGGTATCAGGTTTCATGTAATTTGGTTTAGTTGTTATGAAATAAACGGCCATGAAGGTGGCCAAAATATGGGAAATCATGGTCTCAATTTTTCTCGTTAACTCCAGCAAACATAGCTCAGCCAAGGCAATGTGTTGTAGAATGGTTAGGGTAAGCGATCCATTAAATTTTAATCCTGGGCTAGCGCTAAAAGGGCTCAGTCACGTTTGAAAAGCTTAGCAAAACTTTTCAAATTCATTGCTTGCAATCCGCGTCAATCTTCTCCATCCTTAACCATCCTTGTTCCTTTATGGTTTATTATCGTCTCTTTGATGTTTTTCTATCTTTACAAAGTGTTATTTTTAGGTTTCCTTCAATTTAACGATGTTCAAAATAACTCAAGATGCCGTGACTGAGCCCCTTTAACTAGCTTCCGAACAATCCTGCCCTATTTTCACCAAGTTAACTTAAAGGGAAACTAAGGTGTAGAAAAATTTTACCTTAAATGAAAGTTCATACCATGACATATCTGAAAATAGCAATGATTTGCTCTGTCGTCAACTTTGTAGCGAATAATCGGGGCAACAAAATTGCCATTTTGCTTCAGCTGGCGGCCATTTTGTTTTCACCTAATGAAAGCGAGGCTATGACATCACATTAGTCAAGCAGTCGAAGATGGCGGCAGAAGATAGCCGCGATATTGCAAACGATAGCGACTCGTTGCTTGAGTTAGAAATTAAGTCAGATGGTGTTATGCGTCCGTTTATGCTTGAGCCATAGCACGGTACCTCCTCCGAAGACGAAAGTGACTCGAACATGGCTCAAGATCCGCTAGAAACAGTGGAAGCTAACGCCGATGCGACTACACTATCATGTCTTGGCAACCGCGACTGGTGTACCAGCATTAATTGCTTGACGTACTTTTTTTCTGGGATATAACTAAAGATGCTGGGAACAGCATCTTCCTTGAGTGGGGGTTTCCTTTCACGATAAGCTCCGTCGGTAGGCTGTAGCAAACAAACATTTTTCAGTATTTATTCATTGCGTGACCCAAAGAACCGGAAGTCGAACGGCTAGTCATCATACTGTTTATCCTGGTATATGTTTTACAATATATTTGCTATGATTTGGGAGAATTCCTTATCTTAATGCAATTTTCACGAGACGAAATAGATTAAAAGAAAAAGAGGATATGAGCTATGAATTGTTTGCCTGACTTGCCGCCTACTTTAAAAAAATGCACCTTCGACATTTGTTGACATTTTGCAGTTTCGATGAATTACAAACTGAAGATATCAGCTGGAAAAGTTTTCCGATCAAATTTGAGAAATGTTTTCCTACTATCAAAAAGAAAGCCATAAATTACAATGTTCATTTTTTATACATTTGTTTGCAAACCTGTGCCGCAGGTTCTCGGTAAAATTTCAAAGTATTATTTTTGTTATTGATTTGCAGTGAAAAGCTAAACAAGGTGATTCTTCGCTTCTCAGCGAGCCCCCACCCTTAAACCTTGAGCAGCAACATCTTTTGCTAGATATCTTTACTTTTTGATCCATAAAAATTGCTCACAGTCTAACTAAGTGAAGCGTACCCCTCAAGATTGCATTAATGAACTGATTATTTGAAACATGAACCCGCTAGTCGTTTCAAGAATGCAATAATGAATTGATTATTCGAATACTGAATTCGCTCGCTCGATCCAAGAATAAGGCTAACGGGTCCCGTTTTCGAAATATCAATTCACTGTAGCGACTAGTAGGTTTGAAACCTACTAGTCTTCTCTAGAATGCAATAGTGAAATGATTTTTCGAAAACGGAACCCGTTAGCCGTATTCTTGGATCGAAAGAGCGAGTTCAATATTCCAATAATCAATTCATTATTAAATTATTGAAACGACTAGCGGGTTCAAGTTTCAAATAATCAGTTCATTAATGCAATGTTAAGGGGTATGCTTCACTTAGTTTGACTGCAATTGCAGAATGTCAACCTTCCTCAAGTTGTCGAGCATGTAACTGTCGACTTTTCCCTGCATTCGCTGTAAATATTGCTGTGTTTTCCCGCAACCAAGCTGGCACCAAAAACCGTAACCGCTTTAAAGAAAAACTAAGGCAAGATACAACACAGAAAACCAAACCAAAAACCGTAACCGCTTTAAAGAAAAACTAAGGCAAGATACAACACAGAGTTTATTTTGTGAATGTGAATTACAACCGCAAAACTTCACATACCTTAAGTTTGCGCTTGTAGTTGTCTGATTTAAAACTGGTCCGCGTAACACGCAAAACTGTTCTAGGGATTCGATAGTTTGCCCTTTCATTTGATCTTTGCGAGCCACTGCTTGTGTTTTTTTTTAATCCTACAGTAAATAATGAAATGCAGCCCGTCCCTTACAATTTTTAATGGGTGATACTGTACCCAACTTCGAATTCGAGGCAGTGAACCCTAATTCTGGCCTTTTATACTCGAAGGGGTACTCGATCGATACTTTGTAGGCCACAGACTGTAGACTTTTTAACAAAATATCGCACACCCATTTCCACTTCCAATAGCTAACCGTAAACAGGCTAACCCGAGTGCTATTTTGGCTATAAACCAGAGCGCTATTTAGGTCCTAATGTAGTCTACAGTCTGCAAATGTTACACACCGCAGATCATCTGAGAAAATCAACCTTGACTAATGTCACGTCATAGCCTCGATACCATTCCCACGGTTCAAGATGGCGGCCTTTGGTGTTCGAGGGTGGTAATTTTTAACGATTTCAAAGACCCACTACAAAAATTCAAGTCGGTGCTGCACAAAATGACAACTATTTTTGAAACGCTGGGTATATGGGCTTTCATATAAGGTAAAATGTTTCTAGACCTTAGTTTCCCTTTAACATGAGCCCGTGATCCAATCGAAAACTAGCACTTGGTCAGCGGTCAACTTCAAAAAGCACGTGACCTCGATGAGCTGTACACTTGAGCCCGCAATATGGTCAAGTGATACTGGCTAGCAGATACCTTATTTTGACAGGTGTCAATTGATCATAACATGGATGTTTAATAGCGAGCTCCGGCGGCCCGAAGGGCCGCCAAGCGGAGCCCCATAACCATATAGGAAAAAGAAACCCATGTATGGATTTTCTCATGGTTATCATTAACAGCGGTATTGCTCGTGGGGGCGTACGCACGACGGCGACAACGACGACGACGACGGTGGAGTCGCGCAACATGGCAGCCATACTCCAAATAGTAGGTTGACAGAGATATGCAGTCTTGATTTACCGTGTACTTCTTCTTCTTTCAAGGTATCTGCTGACCAGTATCAAGTGACCAGTATCAAGTGACCATATCACTAGTCCAGTTCTGGACCCCCTCTCCTGTCACGCAACGCCGGGGAGAGAGGGTCCAGGATCATTTGTCTGCGCATGCTCGTCGGTTAGTCAGTTTTCTAGCTAACGGCTACTGCGCATGTACGACGAGATAAGGGGAAATATATAACAGAAATATACTACGAGAAGGGAAGGGAAGTATGGCGGAGAATTTCTTTGTACGGTCAGCAAAAAGAAAATAATATTTCCCGAATTCGATCGGGTTTGTTCCGTGTTTGGTTCGTTGCACTGATCGATTTCCTCTAGCAGTTCAGATTATTTTTCCGAGAAGAAACAAATGCTGCGAGCGTTGCGTGAATTCTTGAAGTTCAGATCAGAGCATTCAGAGGAGTTGCGCTCAATTAAAAAACACTGGATACGAGAGCCGAGAGAAGGCTAAAGCTTGGGTAATTACGAGGACTAACTGCCGATTTGTGGTATTTGTTGTTGATCAAAACATTTTTCTCAATCTTTTGTAACGCTGTAACTAAAACCTAAATGTTTTTAGAATTTTACCGACTGGTAGAGTTCCATTTACTTCTTAGGTTAGTAAAAGAAGAATATATACGAACTTTTAGAATGTTCTACAGTTGTAGTTGTTGTGCCTTTGCTATCAGTAATGAAGGATCAGTTTAAGGGCTATCGAACGTAGGCTTCTGCAGAGCTTGTGTTTTCCATCGGTGTTGGATACGAACGGGCATATTTAATGAGCTATCTATTGTTTATTCGCCCTCCTCTCGAAACTCGCAAAATTCAGATCCACCCAGTTTTATTTCCAGAACCAAAAGTAAGGCAAAGAAAATTGAAATGCGCCAAAATATTGTCGAAAACTCCTAGGGAAAACTACTTCTTGAGCGAAGTGTATGTAAACACTTCATTTGCATCGGGCATATTTAATGAGCTTTCTCACCTTCTCCTTTCTATCCTCGAAAACTTGCCTTAATTCGTTTCAAACTCCTATTCCTTTTCTGTCTCGAAGAAATAAAACTAATGAAAGCGTAGACATGCCACAGAAATTACATTCCAATGCGCCAAGTTACTTGAAAAGTTTTCTGAGTGTTACCAACCTCACTCGCCATGAACATATTTTCAGTCGTGTGAAATCAACATCTTGCGCTCTGATCCGCTCTGATTGGTTTAGCGCGAGCATGCGCAGACAAATGTCCCTGGACCCTCTCTCCCCGGCGTTGCGTGACAGGAGAGGGGGTCCAGAACTGGACTACCATATTACAGGCTCGAGTCTACAACTCATCGAGCGAGGTTCGCGTGTTTTTTAGAAGTTGACCGCTGCCCAAGTGCTGGTTTTTCGATTGGATCGCGGACTCATGTTAGCTTAACTTGTTGACAACAGGGCAGGATTGTTCGAAAGCCGATTAACGCTAGCCCAGGATTAAAATTTATTTGAATTATAACTTTTTCTTCTGTACAAATGTTTTTTTGCTGCTTTGTTTTGTGTATATGGTGATTATAAAACTCAAAACAGAAGGTCAAACAAGAAACAAAACCTCACCACAAAACTCAAAGCAAAATTCTACCTCTTCTAGTTTTTGTCCGCCATTTTGAAAATGAGATGCCGCTGACAATTTATCACGGGCGTGAAATGTCCATTATTTCTGGCAATGTATTTTTCTTAGTGTTTTGCTTGATTGTTTTACTGCCAAACTCGATGAGTAAACTGATTCACAATCGATGTAAGCTTACATGTAAGCTTCTTGTTAAGACCGGATATATATGCATATAGATGCATATGCAAACGAACAATTGGGTCCCTCAGTCTTTTTATGTCTTAGTCCGTTATTCTTTGTTTTTCAGCTCTTAAATTATACTAAAGCAATTACTCGCCTCAGGCTCGTTGAATTTTGTCGAATAATCCCCTCGACTTCGTCTCGGGGATTATTCTACATTATTATTCAACAAATTGTAACACTATCCAAATATGGTCATGATGCTCTCGATATCTGTCATCCGTAGGTAACAGATATCCGGCGATATACGTAGCTTCGTACGTGGGAAGAAAAAGTGAAAAGTGAAAATGTCGACAGAAAGGTTTAAAAAGGTTACGAGCTTGGAAATCAATTCTGTTATCAATTTGTTGAATAATAAAACAACTATCCTGCTCAATCTCGCGGAATATCGTCTGATTTTAGCGCGATTTCGCAGGATAATTGTTAAATATTCACCTCGCCTTCGGCAAATAATTGTTAAATAGAAACTGACTAAGTTGGGATCGCGAAAATTACATATTAATTGCCTAAAAGTGACAAAGATGGAGTCAATAATTGACCACAGAATAGACTATAATGTGATAGGGGCTCTGAGAGGCTAGCGGCACATACCCGGCAAAAATTAACCCACGTACCCCCTTCTGCTTGGCAGCAAGTACGACCCAAATGATGCTGCTAAAGAGACTAGGCTTGCCATGCATTCCTCTAACTGTAGGTGGTCCCTTGGAATTACAGTTTTAGCACGACTGCGGGAGGTGTAACTTCCTTGGCAAAATCAGAAAAACCGTAAAATGAATTGGGCACAAGAATCCGTAAAACCGTCATTGTTGACAGAAACCGAAAACCAAAGGCTAAATTGGAGAAAACCCGCAAACCGCACGAAACACCAAAACCGAAAACTCGCAATTTTTAAGAGCGAAAACAGTATTCGAACCAAAAATTGGCCAAATCCGCAAAACCGAAAATCCCAACGCTCCCTCCTGAAGATATTATTGAGGACTTCCTGTCTAATTGAGCTTTTTCTAGACTGATTTGAAGCTCAATTTAATCATACTGTTTTCACACTTTAAAATGCATGAGATCGCTTAAATTTCAGAAGTTTTGTTGGAGAAGCTGAAAATGACTTTCTGTCTTGTTAAGCTTATTCTGAACTGTTTCAGTGAAGCTCAATAGACCACTTTCGATATATTAAAGTTCAGCTTGATAGTGAGGCTTAGAAGACACAAACAAAAGAAATGATTGAACATGGTCATTCAATTTCCTTTGTTTGTGTCCTCTAAGCCTCGCTGCCATGCTGAATTTTAATATATCGAAAGTTTTCTATGTATTCATACTGTTTGTATTTACCATACTTTATTTTACGATAACTGCAGAAATTCACGCGCGTTCATTGGTTAATTTTTATTGTCCATATGCTGACAAACACATGAATTTGAAATTCATGCGACACGTCAGCGAGCGAGAGCGGGCAATTCGGCTCGCCTCGTGGACCCACAGTTACTTTGACAATGCTATGACGAAATTCGTGATCAATAACAGGACACACGCATGAAAAACTGACGTCATTTTGTTAAATATGAGATCTTTTGAATTCTAAACGCTTTGTGGGAGAAACTGAAAACATTATTAGGAATTCCTGTCTGATCGAGCCTTTTCATCTTGAAGCTCAATTTAATCATACCTTGTTTCATTTACCATACTTAAAATTTGTATTGCTATTAAAATTGCAGCAGTTAGGTTTTTCATTCTGCTAAATTACGATGCCATGTGTGCTAGCAGTGACATCTTTCTTTTCTATAGAATAACATTAAGCTGCTTCTTTTGCAACTTTTAATTAAAATTTCCTGTCTTATTAAATCCTAGTGCAAATAAAGACTAGCACTGTTTTAACATATATAACAGAGGCATTCCTTTCCTACTGCAAGACAGGTAGGAAAACAACAGTTCATAGATCAGAACACCTTAGAGTTGATAAATGCGTCAGTTTTATTTCAATGCTAGTATTTATATTTGAACTCTAATAACTCTTCCACTACTTTTCCAGTTTACAAAAAGGAACTGAAAAGCAATTCCCCCCCCCCCCCCCCCCCCCATGTATGCACTGGGCTGGGCTTTTTTGACTGGGCTTTTTTGGTCAATCTGTGACTGGGGGGGGGGGGGGGGGGCGGGCTCCTCGGACCCCCCGCTCTGTATCTCTGGAACCAATAATGCTAGGGTCATGAAATTTACACACAATGATCTTCTCCGTACAAAGAAGCCCCACGCTTGACTTGCCACGCCCAATGATGACGTCACAGGGACGTCATATTCCAATTTTTCAATGTTTCTTATTATTTTTCCACTTAGATACGTAAAATATCAATAATAAACATATTTTGTCTTTCTGTTATCCTTTCTTATGATCTAGTAGCAAGGAAACACTTGTACAGCGAGAAAAAGCAATAGGAAGCAATA
>JAHPZR010006418.1:0-31566 GCA_019787425.1 Platygyra sinensis
CCAACATACATAACTACTTGCTTGGACTGACATATTGTTGTTTAATAAGGAAATCACACCTGTGTGGGAGGGAGAGGGTGCAAAATTGCAATGAATGAATGAATGAATGAATGAATGAACGTGAACTGGTCTAGTGAGAGAGAGCATGAGGTAGCAAAACCTGAGACCCAAAAGGCCGATGTAATGAATCAAGTAATAATTAACCTCTGATTCCTAGAATAACTGTTTTTGTACACAAAGTGTAAAATTTTTGCTTCCAAAGACATTTTTACAGCTACTAACTTCAATGTCAATCAGTAGCAAACAGCTACTGAACAGTAATCAATCAAGTTGCAAGCTTGCCAATACTTGCACCCTGGCCTAGGTTAAAGGTAGTAAACTCTGAGTCTGCATCAAGCTAAAGTGTCTCATCTTGCAGCAGGTCATCACAGTTTCTGTAGCAGGAAGTGACAAGGAATATCATTCTCCTTTAAGCGGATGGAATGCTTGTCCAGTGCAGGGTTACCCAAAGCATTAAATTTGTTGTTACCATTCGTACACCTGGACAGAGAGTCTCTGTGTAAGTGTCTTTCCCAAATTCCAAATATGCCTCCAGGACTCCTCCCAGGGCTCTGACTGACTGCTCAATCCAGGGTCTGAAGTGCTAAGTGAACCTTTTTTACCACCATTGCTCTCGGCCCTTACGAACTATAGATGTCCTTTATGGCGGCAATTAATGTCGGTTTCCAAGGCTGTTAATCCTCAGAGTTGATCGTGGTGATTATTGACAAATGAGATTACCAGGAACAATAAAATGTACATATACATTATCAAGTAAAATGTTCATGACTGACTAATCGTGTTGTTATTTTAATCCTTCAGGAAGCCTTGCAGCATCCTGGGGCACACCGCCTGTACATTACACATGTATTCAAAGATTTTGACTGTGATGTGCACTTTCCAGACTTCGACAAAAACGTTTTTAAGAAATCAGGTTGGTAGATTACCACTTACATGCAAGATAAATCATTTCTTGCACAATGCTTAGATGGCATTGCTTGTAGCAATTTGGTCAGTCTCCCACCAAAAATTGTCTCAAGTTTATTATCATCACAATGCGGTGTGTTTTTAGTTGGAAATATAGAGTGACTCAGCAAAGTGATGCTAAGTGATTTATGTTTAAATGAACGTCAATTAATTTTTAAGGGTAGATGAGGTGTGTGCTGCTTGCTGCAGGTACAGTGCAAGCATAATAAGAGACAAAAGATGAAGTTATTTGTACATGTACATGTAGTTGCCAGAATCAGTTGCAAACAAAACAAGTCATGTGAAGGTTTGATACCTTCTCCTTTTAGTTTGAATTTCAGGGCCTAATTTTTGAGACCTACACTGACCGCAATTAGCTAAGATTAGCATTACTCGTAAAATGTTCAAAAATCTGGATAAAACAGCATAAACAGCAAAAAGAAATAGTACTAACTGTTAATAAAATCAATCAAATACTGACCAAAAAGTATGCTAGAGTAATAAATCAAACTGTCCATGAAATAAGTCGGTCAATATTGTCTCTTTTAACTTTTAAGTGACCCTGACGTTCCAAGTGAGATGCAAGAGGAGGATGGAATCCAATACAAGTTTCAAGTGTACCAGCGAGATATCTAATTCCATGTATTAGACAAAAAGATGGCTGCATCATTGCATTGAGCTAACAATCAATAAAATATGATGCAAAATAAAAGAATTGTCACTAGTAAAGCAATGGAAAGCAGCTCTCTGTAACGCCTTCGAGGCTCAACAGCACCAATAAAAAATATAATTAATTTTAGTGATCTTTTGTTTGCCTGTGTTGTCTCGATGGGTCGTATGATAGTTGGTTAGACTCCAGATTGAGTCCATGTGTTAATGGCCTGGATCTTTGCAGTATGTGGCATGCTTGGGAAAGACACCATGTCTCTCTCCACCCAGAGTTATCAATGGCTTTCTAAAATATTAGGGGAGGGGGACTTTACGGATGGACCAGTTCAAGAGAAGTGATACATCTCTCTCTCAGCAGGGCCATAGCTAGCAACAGGCAAACCAAGGCAGTTGCCTGAGTCATTCATTTGTTTTTGTTGTCGGTAATAGTCATCATAAACACCCTAAACAGCTAGGGAGAAAATTCAACCATGGACATTGTCTCAGTCACAACTCATTTATTGGATATTGCTTCAGTCATAATTTGTTTCTCGCTATGGCCCTGCTCAGTCACTTGATGCTAGGGAAACCAACAGAATCATTTTTTGAGAGGGCATTTTGGCTTGACTGCAGCCATTTCAACATTCTTATCCTATAATCACCTCTACACAAGGCATAGAGCCAAGAAAAACTTTAGCTTAACACAGGTTACCCACAGTGATTTCTGTCATGTTCCCTTGACAATACAGTGGTACCAATTAGGTAAGTTGCCTTGGCTCCCAAAACACAACTTATAGGCCAAGCAGTGGCTTACAGTGGACAACTCACTAAGCAGTATAATCTAGTGGTAGGTAGGCTGGAAAAAATACTGCAGATAAATTAGTGTTTGCAGTCAAAGAGTCATGCTTGTTAGCACTTGTAGTTCATGCTTAACTGGAGCACTAACAAGACTTACAAGGATGGCCCAACAAGTTCCTTCAGGTCAGAAGAATGAAACAGACTACCTTTCTTACCATCTGTTTTATTATCCTTTTTTATCTTGGCTATCAAAAACACTTAATACACAAATGAATTAAGACTTGCAAAGGCTTTTAATTACAATGAAAGCAACCCTCCCTTACCCGATCCCACGTTGCAATCTAAATAGTTATTATCTTCCTATGAAGGTAATACAAAATGACATCAATTATATTGGATACCTCATTTCTTCTCAGAAATGGGCAAATCATTTAGTTATTTTTATCATGAATGCAGTGAACAATTAATAAGTAATGGCCAATATTTTCAGCAGTGTGTTGACCAAATCTGATGAGACCTTGCATACAATATGTGGTGTATTTATCAACCATTGTATGTCTTTCAACAGCTCTTTCTGCAAAACAACTGGCATCTTACCAGTAATTTTAAATAAGTGCAACTACATGTACAAAATTATATTTGACTCCTCCCATTTACAAACAGCTCTTGATATGGTATGTTGTACTACCCATCTAAAAAGTAACATGTAAAGTAAGTTTTATATAATTTTGACGAGCTAGGTTATAGCAAAGTGCTTAGTGTTCTGTGTAATGAGAGTACATTGAGTCATGTAACATCAAATGCTACCAAGAGCTTCATCAAGCATTGCAGATGTAGGTCTGAAGTATTTGTATAACTCGCAAAGAGATGATATTGTCCCAAGAAGACCAACAGATCCAATTGATAGCTTTCCTGCCCAAAGAACTCCAGAAGGTGCCCAGTTGATTGCCATCCCTAAGTCAGCAGTAAACCCAACGACAGAGATGAAGAGCCGTTTCTGCAGAAATCTTATTTGATCTCGCCTTGTTGAACTGCCTGATTCTCTGTGGCTTTGTGGAACGCTGTTATCAGTTGATTGTGTCCTGGACAAAAGAACAAAACAATTAACTTTAAAATTACCTAGTGTATGTACTGGCCAGTTAGAACATAGTATTGGACTATTGTTAGAACTTCAACAATTTTGAGATATTTGGAGACAACTAATCATTTGTACCAAATCTTTACAGAACCAACAAACAGGCTAAACAACTTGACTATTCTAGAGCTGCTGTTTTCAGACTCTGCAGTTACGCATATCTTTGTTAGCAGTGTTTAAAGTGCCCATATCATCAAAATTTTATATTTTTCTTGTCTGATTCTATATATCACCCAATGAACTTCTGCGAATCAAAGGAAAATGCGATTTGGATAAAATGCAATCTTTATTAGAAGTTTTAAAAACGTTCAAATTTGTCGCCAATTTGGTCGACCATTTGCACCAGTCTTCCCCTGGTTTGGAATGAGTTGTGTGACGTAGATTAAGGAACACCTGACTTCAGACTGACTTATTTCGCTTGTTTTGCCTCTGTAAATTAAACTTAGTAGTTCATACCAAATGCTGGAAAGGAGCATTTTGCATAGACTGCGAAGCTAAATTTACAGAGGTAAAGCAAGCGAGATAAGTCGAGCCTGAAGTCACATGTTCCTTAATCTTCTTCACAAATCTGAGCATGTCGATGATGTGATCAGCGGCACAGGGAGACTGCAATAAAATAGGTTTTTCAGGTCTTAAAAACTTTATAGAAAATCGGATTCATCCAAATCAAAAATTTTTTTCCCCAAAGTTCATTGCATGGAATATTATTATGGGATCAGATGGGAAAATAAAAATTTTGACGATATGGGCACTTTAAAATAAACGATTACAAGAAGTTTAGAAAACAGTTCACAGAAAATATGCGCAATGATTGGTTAAAAATTGAGTTTCTATAACTCAATGGGGACACACCACTAACACAAGCTGTTGACGTAATGATGGCACAAGCAAAGAGAATTTACATTTTGATAATCAAAGTTAATGAATTGTTTTCTTAAACAATTTAAGAAAAAGCTAAAATGGAAGTATTGTTGCAAGTTACAAACTGAATTAATTGGACAATACAATTCCTTTCTTCCGCAAGTTAATCTGATTACACGTACATACATGTACTTTAATTTCCTGCTTATTTTTGCTAAATTTTTAATTATGTTTAGTTTAAAACTAGTTTTTGTCAGTGTGTTTGTGTGTTGTTGTATTTGTTACTTTAATAAGTCTTAAGTACCTGACACCATTAAAAATTACTGCGTTTGAAACACTTTATAAGGACGGCTGCCCAATTTTACTTGCCTGTGGTGGTTATTTTGGGCAGCCATGCACCTACTTGTTTTATTACTCTTGTATTGTAAATTGAATTTACCGGTAATTCAGGGTGCAAATAAAGTTGTTTTGGTCTCCTTTTTCTTGTCGGAGGGTTTTCTATCAAGTTATATTAACACAAAGTTTGGGAGAACTTGAAAAAGCTTTGGAAACAACTGCCTGCGGCCCGTGTTCCCAAAGCATTTCTCAGTCTCCCAAACTTCCACTTGTGTTTCTACAACTCAACAGAAACATGGTACATATTTCCTATTTCTTAAATAACATTAAATGCTCAAGACAGTAAGTTCCTTAGGGACGGACCATTAGAAAAGTGATGGGGGGGGGGGGGGTGGGGAAAAAAAACAAAAAAAAATTCATGCAAGGGAAATTGCCAAGCAAAAAAATTCATGCAAAGAAGAAGGTAAAGAAAAAAATTCATGCAGAAGGAAGGTCCAGGTCCGGTTGCTATGGGGTGACGTCATTTATCTGTTAGGTTGCTGTCATCGCAAGAATTTTGCGGTTCTATTGTGGTTTGCGATAATTGCTTTCAATAAAAGAAACTGTGTACTATAAGTAACCTGGTAATTTTCAGATATGATCTGGCCGCATAATTTATTTTTTTATAATAAATTTTCACAACGCGGGAATATTGTTCGCTTACACATAATAGAGACTTCGACTTCAAATGAAGCCGTCATCGGTCATTGAAAACGGGCACAAAACAAGATTTGCCTCCTGAATTAGCAGATGTGGTGTTTCTCCTGACCCATTTGTGCGAAATTGATCCAGTTTTCAGTCGAATTTTCCTCGCCGAGTTAAAGAAGGCGCTCTGGTTTTCTTTTCGCGGGAAGAACAACAAAGCAGCTGCCCCTGGATATACGTTTGGATTTGTTGTTGCTCAAACCATTAAACAGTTGTTGAAAACCAAACAAAACCGACAACCGCGATTGGCTTGTACATGAATTCAATCACCTGAGAACAACAGAGGGAACCAAAAAGTGTCTTCAGCTAGCGCTAGCCGTGACCAACCTCGTAGAGCATCGAATCAAGACAACAAGACGAAGGTACCAAGTTATATCATTAGATTATCTTTTATTTATATGATAATTAACTTACACGGATTGTCATGCTTTTAGATAGTATGGGGACTAGATAGGTACTAAAAATCACTGTTTTCATTCGTGAGTTAGACCCTATACTGAGTTCATCGGACAATAGTCAGGCCCGCAGGAGGGGGGGTTTGAGGGGTTCGAACGAACCCCCTTTGGAGGTCAATAATGGAGGGCTGAAAACAACAACTGTTGATTTTCAGCTTTTAGCAAATAGTAGAGGAATGGAAACAAACTTTGAGTTTGCAGCTTTTAAATTACCCTGCAAGAAAAATTTAAAAGTATCGGCAAAGTATTAAGTATCAAGTATGATATGCCTGTCAATCTGGACGAAATTGTCAATCTATTTCGAGCTAGCCTCCACCCGAGGATTATGCAGTTGTCAAGTTTGCTTTACGAATAGTCCTGTCGTAAATTAGTAAGTGGCCTCAATATATCTTAGCGACCTAGTATTATATGTAGTCAAAATAATCCCATTGTTGAAAATTTTCCTTAGCAGGCGTTCAGGATTTCATAAATGGAGTCTCGAAAGACGAAAGGCTGGGAATACAATTTCGGGGGACACAGGTGATACGTGTATTTAGTGCATATTGACTCTTTGACGCTTTGACGCTGCTTTTAGTACATTGACGGCGGAGCCGGGGGGTGGGGGGCTTAAGCTTTTACCCTGAGATTCCTTTGCAGCACACGTCAAGCTTTTGTAAAACGTTTAGTGTACTAAGCCGGTATGTATGAATGCATCAAGCTAACAAAATGTGAAAAATGTTGTTATGACTAAAAATACCTGTTATTTTACACTCCATCAAGTTTCAAATATTGACGTGCACAATGCTGAAAATAACATTTCGGGGGCTCTAGATTTCAAAATTTTCTGGGGAGGGGAGGGGGCAAGCACCCAGACCCCCCTAGAGGCTCACGCCTTCGGCGCTCGTATTTAAAAACCCCCGTTAATAAATATTCCTATCAATACGAACACCCTTCCAAAAGCCTCAGCTACGGGCCTGATAGTTTTCTGAAAGACAATTATTTCGGATACATAGAAAATCCGTATAGGTACATATTACAAAATGCTCTCTGGTTTGCCCACGCAAACGTCCACGTAGAATTGACGTTGCCGAGGGTTAGAGGATATTTTCTGGTTCACCCAGGCTGAAGTCCATGCAACACAGTTGCTGATGAGTGCTTCCGAGATATGCAACAAAATCGTCAAAGTTGTTTTTTTGACGTGCGTGACATACATTATAGGAACATGTTACATTTCCTTTCACGTTCACCCAGGCTAAAGTTCACGAGTAATTCAAGATATGTAACAAAATCGTGATAGTGATTTTTACGTCGTGCGTGACATTATAGAACATGTTACATATCCTTTCTGGTTCACCCAGGCTGAAGTCCATGCAATACAGTTGCTGAGTGCTTTGGGATATGTAACAAAATCGTCAAAGTTTTTTTTCCCGTCGTGCGTTACATTATAGGAACATGCTATGGTGGGTTCTGGTTCACCCAGTCTCAGTGAAGTCCATGCAGTACAGTTGTTGAGTGCTTCTGGATATGTAACAAACTGGTGATAGTGATTTTTTCCGTCATGTAGTTTCCAGAATTGCTTCGCATTACTTGAAAACAGCTCGTGATTTCTATCACGCATAGTAATCGTGAGCGTAATCTCTTGAGAGGTTTTTTGAAAATCTCGTTGCAATAATTTTTGAGAATTTCTGACTGCATAACATAAATCAATTTTCAAAGTGTCTGGACACATGACGCGTTTTGTGGAACACAAACGATCACTGCCAGGGATATGAATTACACTGGAATGTTACAAGCCACTGGTATCCCATGGAGATGTAGAACTAAAAGTTCTTCAGCTTCACGGGATCCAAGGTCTGTTTTTGGTTGCAAAGAACGTCTGGCTCGTTATGCTACTACATACCACATACTGTATTATAATGGAAATAATAAAATAAAATTTGTAATAAATTAATATTAGAATTTGGTATCTTTGTAAATATTATATGCTATAAAATTCGTTCTACTCAGAATAAAAATTAGAGGATGAGTCTTGTCCCCTTGAACACGAGCCCGTGCCTTGAATAAGAATTCTATAATACAATGAAAAAGTGATTCACATGTAGTAGTAAGTGTTAACCACATAAACAGCAACATTAACACTGGCATTGGTACTTTTAACAAAAATTAAGAACCACAAAGTATGGTTTTCATTGGCAGCGAGTCTACCTGCAACATACATTGTACCCTGTGTATTCCATAAACAGTTTCGATATTTAACTTTTCAACATATAAAATTTATAGTAAAAATATAAACACTAGAATTTGGTATCTTTGTAAATATCCTATAAAATTATTTCTGCCCACAATAAAATTAGAGTATTGGTGTTATCGCATTGAATAATGATTCTATAATAAAATGAAAAAGTATGTTTACATACAGTAGTAGCGTTAAAAATTTAACTCTTATACCAACATAAACTATGTAGTCAACAATATAAACAGCAACACTGCCACTGGTACTTTTAACAAACATTAAGAACCACAAAGTGTGGTTTTCATTGGCAGGCAGACTATCTTCGCTCTAGGACATACTCATCAGAGCAAAACTGCTAAGGTTTACTTGTCGCTATTGCAAAACCACAAATGAGAGTCTGTGTTGGCCTGTCTATTAACTTTTCAAAAAGGTAAATCGTTCAAAGACACTCGCCAGAACAAAACTTTAGAGGCTTACATGCCGCTACTGTATAACCACATAGGAGAGTTTGTGTTGGCCTGTCTATTAACTTTTCAAAAGGTAAATCGCTCAAAGACAAACTCGCCAGAACAAAACTTTAGAGGCTTACGTGCCACTACCGTAAAACCACATAGGGGAGTTTGTGTTGGGCTGTCTATGACCTTTTCAAAAAGCAATATTTGTCTGAAAAAAAAATTCGCGCAGAGGGTTTCACCTGAAAAAAAATTCCTGCACAAGCCGTGAGCGAAAAAAAAATTCGTGCAAGCTGAAAATTCCCCTCCCCCCCCCATCACTTTTCTAATGGTCCATGCCTTACATTTTCCACCTTGCAAGTTCTCTAAATTTCCTTTTTTAACTTTCTTTGCCCTTTTCAATTTTAAAACATCTGATAATTCCGTTAACCTTGATGATCACATAAAAATGTAAACATTGTTGCCAAGCTTGTTGTGCACATGCAAAATTAAAAAAAATTCTGACCTGGATAGCTGCTTGATCTTTTCTTGTTGATGAAGCTTTCTGAGAAGCCATAAGTCTCTTACAATACAAGCTATAAGTGATCCTATCCAGCAGTAAAGAGACCAGTCCCACAGTTTGTCAGATTTGCCATGAAGTAATTTCTTGTCCCTTGCCCAGGCAATGTGCTCAAGAGGGTAAAAAGTCAAACCACAGAAGATGTCAACAAGATTAGTCCAACGAACAATGTTGTCACGCTCCTGCAAGAAAGACAAACAACATCTTTCATCCTAGTACAGCATACAGCAATATGCAATAGAAATAGTTTATATATGTTTGTTATACCTCCCAACTCAAATACATTTTCGATTGAAGAAAAATGGGGCACATGCCACGGGTCAAAACTCACTAACTCCCTAGGGAAACAACAACATGAACTTTCAACTCGCACATGATCAAATCGTGCTCCTTGAAACCGCGGCAAATTTATGAGCCAGCCCATGTAAAGCAACGGTTTCTTCACAGGTTTTCTAGTTTTGAGTTGGGAGGTAAAACAAAAACACTTATGACTGGTCCCGGGGAGGGCAGGTGGGAGAGGGGGGGGGGGGGGAGGAAGAGTGAGTTTTGCTTCCCCTTGACCTCAATGTATCCTTAAGTGAGGCCAAGGGAAATATCAAGGGTCTCCAGAAAACAAAACTCACTGTTTCCTTTGGGGCCAGTCAAATGCTTATTGATGAGATTTTTGTCCTGAATATTACAGAAACATTTCATAAAAAAAATGATTTAAGAATTGACGTTTACTTTGAAAGAAATTGTGACAGAGTGACTGCCAGCTCTCTGTCTGTCTGTCTGTCTGACTGACTCTATGCTGACCTGGGCACAGACTGACTTACTGTCTGACTGACTCACTGACCGAGCGACCAACCAACGACCAACCAACTGATCAATCTATACTGATCATCGACTGATGACCAATCAATCAATCATTTTTATTTAGTAATGCAGGTTACATAAAGGCAGCCACAAGGCTGATGTGGACCTACAACGAACTAATAAAATGTGAAACGAAAATAATTTAATTTATAAAATTTATAAAATCACCCTATGGTATTTAAATATTCAATACGAATCATTAAAATAAAGTTCATTGGCAAATAAGTACAAATTAATCTAAAAACATTTTTTCATGCAATGTAATAAAGCTTAAAAATATACAAAGTCTCGGTCTTTCATAGCAATCATAGGTGCCTCGAATAAGAAGCTATTTATGTTCTGTGAGAGCCTACGTAAAATGTTTTTAAAACTGTCTTTTTGAATATTTACATTAAAATTTGCCAGCCTACCAATAAGCGACCAAAGACTGCCAACGGTCCGACTAACGAACTGGATGACTTGATTTTCTTGCTATTACCCACCTGTTTACCAGTTCCATAATTTCGTGCGTACGAAAACATAGCAGCATCATCGAACAAACGAAGGACAGTGCGACATTCGCTTATTGCTTCAGCAAAAATTCGAAATTTCTCCCCACTGGACTCACGCGACAACTTCTGTAACCCTCCACTTGCCAAAAAACTGGCATATTGAAGAATTCGCATCAACTTTTCTCTTCCTCTGTACGTTTCCAATACACTCGCTAAAAACTCGGCTGCCATGTTGTCCAGACGAACTTTGACCAACACCGGTTTCTGCCAGGCGTTCTTTTTCCTTACGCGGTAAAGATCTGGAAACGAGTCTCTCAACCAAACGCAAACGCTCTTCCAGGCCCTCAGTTAGGGTGCAGTGCAGAAAACAGCAAAAAAATAGGGAGAAGCTTGGCGAGAGGAAGTTCTGCTTTCTCTCGTCGCACATCTCCTCTATTTTTCACCCGCTTTTTCTTTCCACGATGCGCCTAACTAACTGAGCGGTTTCTCATGGTCGAACGCGCGCCTATAAATTCAGCCTTCATTTCAATTCATTCCTTACTACTCAACTCGAGGTTGCTGCACCTCAAGTAATACCCCCGGGTAATACTGTGGCCCTTAAAAAAATCTTTGTGTTGATTGAGCGATGTTGAATGTTAGGTCACTTCCTCTACCATTTCCTATGTTTTGCAAAAAAAAAATAATAATATCGTTATAGAGGGTGAGTAAAGGGGAAGGAGTAAGAATTCACGTTTCACGAAAGTAAATTGGTCCTTTCACAGTCAGTTCAGGGAAATAAAATCGGCATTTCACGTTTCACGTAAAGAAAATTACACTTTTACACGAACATACGTAGCTTTCTAACTTGTGATAATTAAAAAGTTACGCCGAAACAACAGCCTTGTTTAGATATCTTCCGTCCGCTTCTTATTCTGCCCGCAACAAAAAGAATAAGCCGTGTTCCTTGTTTTGCGCATGACCAAGGGCACTGCTCTCCTCTACCGCTAAATCGCCCGGCTCACTGTCGGAGGAGTCTTCATCATATTCAGAAAGCTAATCGCCTTCGGAATCCCTTGATAAAATCGCAACTTACGTTCTAATTCACTACGTTCAAACGAACGTAAATTATTTACCACTTAAATATCCGCAAAACCAGGTAAAACATAACGAAGTATGGGTGGATCGCATGCGGACCCTAACACTTTTATTACCCTTTTAAAGGGGCTCAGGCGACGGCATCTTGAGTTATTTTGAACATCGAAAAAATAACCGTTAAATTGAAGGAAACCTAAAAATAACATGTATTCTATATACAAGGCTAAAATGTTAAAAATTATTAAAAAGTTTAAACCAAACGTTTTCGGCTGCTTGCCATCATCAGGGTTAAAAAAGGTGACCGTCCACACGTACATATATATCTTATGTAATTCCCGATGGGAAAAGTTTGGAGACATAAGAAATCACTTGTTTGTTCAAACAGGGGCGGAATTGTTGGATCATTAGTCCCTCGACGATCCTGCGCTTGTGGAATGTTTGTGCTGAGGAGAGAACACGCCAAGTGAAAGAATGTGATGGGTTTTCCCGCAGGTGTTTTGCAGGTTCAGAGGTGTGAGCAGGATTTGAATGCTCCGCAAAATAACACTTTACAAAGATAGAAAAAGATCAAAGAGACGATAATAAACCATAAAGGAACAAGGATGGTTAAGGATGGAGAAGATTGACATGGATTGCAAACAACGAATTTGAAAAGTTTAGCTAAGCTTTTCAAACGTGACTGAGCCCCTTTAAGATACATTTCAATAGAACAATATAAACGACTATAAACTAAATCCCCATATACTTTGTCACACTTAACCGGCTAGACTGTGCCTCTAATATGTACATGTCCTTAGCCTCGTCGCTTTTCTAGCGGCTGTGAACCTTAACAATCCCTCAGAATCGTTATGCGAGAGGTCGTTACTAACAACAAAGGTTACCCCACCAGAACGTAAACTATGGAGGCCGTAATCTTTGGGATCATAACCCACTTCCTTTAAAGCGTCCTTGAATATCTTCCTACAACGGGTATAAGATAACTTGCCATTCCTGAGGGCATACCCTAATTTCCTCTTCGTTAGTGGCCTGAACAAGGGCAACTGACTAGATAGGTCAATATCGGCTGCTTGGATATACCTACGCAATGCCGTCACAGGACAATAATTACTGTCTAACTTAGAGATATACACATAGTTCCCCTCTCTATACACATCCGTTTTACTTCTTGGTACAAATACTTTAACAAACTCCTCATCAAAAATTATGTGGTTGGGCTGAATGTTAGCTCATTCATTGAAACGGAAAAATCCAGCAAAGCGTTAGGAGGTTACTGCCGCAATACGTGAGTCCTTCAATGATGCGCCCTAGCAAAGTCATGCACCGCAAAAGAGGCAACATTTTATAACGCCAAACCAATAGCATCGTGCAAAAGGCTAGCAAAAGTTTTTACTACACATGTTCGGTAACACAGTCAGACACACATTGGCTCAAAATTCATCTCGTGAACGTAAAACCGACGGACACGGCTCCCCGAAATAAAGTCTTGTACAACATGTGAATGATAAATCCGACCATCTTGGCCCCTCCGGGACACTCAAGTGTTTCAGCCCACACTCCTGTAAGCAATTACCGCTGCATATGATCAGTGTCATTTCTCTAAACACATACATCCTTTTCATGACCAGTGTCATACGACTCTTGATAAGTGAACCGCAGTAAAAGTCAGCTTCCAAATAAACGAAACGCGAAGAATTTCTCTACAAAAATTCCAGTCTAACGGCGACAACGTTGCCAGTAAAATTTACAGAACCCAGAAACGAATTCAAATTTCTTCCTAAAGTAAGAGCCTCAGTTCCATTCTGTCGGAAACAGCCTTTCATGAACTGCTGATATCGACTTGTAAGTAGAGGCCAGAAACTGGTCGAAGGCCATACCGGTATCACGATGGTAGCCCTCGCCTATTCTGGAGACTCAGATAATGGAGGGCGCGAGCAATAAGAGACACTGGAGGAACCACTAAACAGTTTTTCAGACTCTAGATTTTGCACAGAAAAGTCCACCCCTGATGTCTCCGGATTCCAGAGGCGGGAAAAGAATCTTGGTAGTTTCGCTGTATAAAAATTAGGAAAACAGTCAACTGTGTGCGGACCCCATAACTCTTCTAAACGGAGAAAAATTTCCGGCGTTATCTGCCAATCATCAAAGTCAATAAGACGACTGATATAATCTGCTCTGATATAATCTCATTTTCCGTTCTTGGGATCCACTGGACCTCTAAACGAATATTATGCTCAGCGCAAAACTGGAAAATTTTGACAGCTAGCAGGTGCCCATCACGAGCTCCTGCAGCTAGCCTGTGCAGATCTAACTTCATGCTTCCCACTTCGACGATTTTCGCAGCCGACTGACTATCCGTAAACCACTTAACGAGGGAATCCTCCAGAACAGGGGCGAAAGATTCGAGAGAAAAATCAATGTCGGCAAGCTCTCTCCAAGTTGAACTTTTGGAGCATTCGGATGGCTCCCAAAGCCTATGGGAGATATGTTCCTCAAAGGGGTGATCACTGAACCACACCCAGCAGCACTCGCATCGGAATAAACGAAACGTTGAGGCTTATGAATGAGGAAACAATTCCGAACCTTGAGCGAATTCAAATTTGTTTTCCAAAACGCAACTCTTCAATGCAAAACTGATCTAATTCAATTTTCTCCTCCCAATGCTGAACACTCAATGTGGACAAACCGCAGTGCCTATTCATGATTTGGAGATGTTCCCGGAAACTGGTGATGTAGAAATAATTTGCCCCATGAAAGAGGCCAAATTTCTAGCAGAAGTAACGAAGCCAGAGTCAACAATACTGGCAATAGTACCGAGTATTTTGGCACATCTTCTATCGACGATTTCAATAGTTCCTCGAGCACTGTCCCATGTAAGACCCAACCAATCGACCGCTGGCAAGGTTCCCATATCGATTTCTCGTCGTTTGTGATAAAACCTGCCTCACCAAGATCGGTTTTTACTGCTTTAGATATGCTACTACACACTTGGCGATCTCTTTCTATGGCCCAGCCATCGTCAAGAAAATAGCAATGCATATGCCCTGATGTCTCCATGTGTTTTCTAAAGGCTTAAGAGTTTTGGTGAAAATGTGAGGTGCGGACGATAAACCAAAAGGCAAAACTGTAAACACGTAAAACTTTGCTAAATTAGAGCTGTCATGCTTCCAGGAGAAACCAAGGTAAGTTTGATGACCCTCAAAAATTTCAATATGGTGGTAACCGCTCTTGAGGTCAAAAGAAAACATAAAGGCTTCCGTCATGAAGTAGGATAAGGCAATTTTCCAGTCTTCATATTTGGCGTGCATCTTTCTCAAACACTTGTGACGTATCTTAAATCAAGATTAAACCTCTTTTTGCCAGTGGCTTGAACGGAAACTGACAACGGATTAACTACCAATGGAGGTACAGCAACTTCAAGAACACGTCCCGACTCAACTAGCTCACGTATAGCATCCTCAACAAATTTGGCATGGGCAAAGGATGATCTATTGTTTCTAAACACAGTGGTTGCGGAAGACTAAGGAAAGGTAGCATATATCCCCTCTCTATAACATTTAGAATAAATTTCGAGGTTCCAATGCGCTTCCAAAATTTTAGTTTTGTACGAAGATTTCCTTTAACATTTCCAAGCGGCGGATGGTCAGTCAACTCAAGCTCAAACACATCGCTCCTACAATGTACCTGCGCAATATCGGAAACTTCCTCCTCAAACACTTCACTGTTTATGACTGGGGTGGGGTTGAATTTTCTGGCTTCTGCGTGAAAAACGGTATAAAAGTGTCGTTACTTTTCAAACTCATTTTCTCTCGGCTTCACGGACGTGGCAAAAAAATATCTAATGGGTCTGGGGACGGGAATGAGTCGCAATCTTTGCAATGTCGCTCCCAGAGCCTTCGTTACCTTTGTTCTGGACAAGGGTAACAAAGATTGCGATCTTTTTTTTGAATGTATGTGTTTTGGGCATGCTCACGAAAGTACTCGTAAGATTATTTGTCCCACATGTCTTGCAGCATCACGTTAGACATGGGTCCGATTCTTCCATTTGGTCAGTGAACTCTGGTTTTCCTTCAACACGCATAAATCTTTCGCCTTTTACTAAAGATTTCCGTGGAGGAGAACAATTAAATGAGTCTATAGACTAATTTTTCGTCGCCCTGCCATTCAGCGGGGCTCCTAACAAATGCAGGAGAAAGCATTGACCGCGTCCAAATCACATGCATTCTCTTGCCGTACGGCAAACTCCACTGCTGTTCGATGCTGTCCTGCCAGGTTTTAGAAAGACATTCTGGGTGTCCAAGGCAACTTTCAGATTTATTCTTTGCCGCATTGAACGGCCCATTGAACGCAATTTACAACCCCGCCACTCGCACGTGGTCCCCTTGTAACTCCTCGCGCGAACGCGATCCCGCCAAAATACATTAATATAATTTATGAATTTTGTTTGGCACTGCAGAGGCACGACGTTTGAATCGCTACCGTGCCAGAATCGTGTAGCACGACACAGCTTGTCGAAGTGAATTGCTTTGCCGAACTCAATTCAAAAGTTTGCTTGGGAATTTTAATTTAACTTCTCTAAAGTTACGTACAATGCTTTTAGGACGATAAAAACTGTTACGTTTTTTTCCAGATCTTCAGTTATCCTGCTATCGGGTCTTAAAATTCACCTTCACTAAATTGAAAAATGATAGACTGTTATACTACTGATATCAACCTTTAATTACTATAAATAAGCCAGAAATCCAAAGATTTTGCTTGAGTTTGACCTGCCTCGAACTCAACGTTGTATAATTAACAATTATTGGATGAGGTTGAGCATGATATCATGAATTATCAAAACTCGTGTCTGTGTTATCTGCCGCAGTCTCGAGCTGCGGCAGATAACACAGACCTCGGTTTTGATAATTCATGATATCATGCTCAACCTCATCCAATAATTGTTAATTATACAACGTTGAGTTCGAGGCAGGTCAAACTCAAGCAAAATCTTTGGATTTCTGGCTTATTTATAGTAATTAAAGGTTGATATCAGTAGTATAACAGTCTATCATTTTTCAATTTAGTGAAGGTGAATTTTAAGACCCGATAGCAGGATAACTGAAGATCTGGAAAAAAACGTAACAGTTTTTATCGTCCTAAAAGCATTGTACGTAACTTTAGAGAAGTTAAATTAAAATTCCCAAGCAAACTTTTGAATTGAGTTCGGCAAAGCAATTCACTTCGACAAGCTGTGTCGTGCTACACGATTCTGGCACGGTAGCGATTCAAACGTCGTGCCTCTGCAGTGCCAAACAAAATTCATAAATTATATTAATGTATTTTGGCGGGATCGCGTTCGCGCGAGGAGTTACAAGGGGACCACGTGCGAGTGGCGGGGTTGTAAATTGCGTTCAATGGGCCGTTCAATGCGGCAAAGAATAAATCTGAAAGTTGCCTTGGACACCCAGAATGTCTTTCTAAAACCTGGCAGGACAGCATCGAACAGCAGTGGAGTTTGCCGTACGGCAAGAGAATGCATGTGATTTGGACGCGGTCAATGCTTTCTCCTGCATTTGTTAGGAGCCCCGCTGAATGGCAGGGCGACGAAAAATTAGTCTATAGACTCATTTAATTGTTCTCCTCCACGGAAATCTTTAGTAAAAGGCGAAAGATTTATGCGTGTTGAAGGAAAACCAGAGTTCACTGACCAAATGGAAGAATCGGACCCATGTCTAACGTGATGCTGCAAGACATGTGGGACAAATAATCTTACGAGTACTTTCGTGAGCATGCCCAAAACACATACATTCAAAAAAAAGATCGCAATCTTTGTTACCCTTGTCCAGAACAAAGGTAACGAAGGCTCTGGGAGCGACATTGCAAAGATTGCGACTCATTCCCGTCCCCAGACCCATTAGATATTTTTTTGCCACGTCCGTGAAGCCGAGAGAAAATGAGTTTGAAAAGTAACGACACTTTTATACCGTTTTTCACGCAGAAGCCAGAAAATTCAACCCCACCCCAGTCATAAACAGTGAAGTGTTTGAGGAGGAAGTTTCCGATATTGCGCAGGTACATTGTAGGAGCGATGTGTTTGAGCTTGAGTTGACTGACCATCCGCCGCTTGGAAATGTTAAAGGAAATCTTCGTACAAAACTAAATTTTGGAAGCGCATTGGAACCTCGAAATTTATTCTAAATGTTATAGAGAGGGGATATATGCTACCTTTCCTTAGTCTTCCGCAACCACTGTGTTTAGAAACAATAGATCATCCTTTGCCCATGCCAAATTTGTTGAGGATGCTATACGTGAGCTAGTTGAGTCGGGACGTGTTCTTGAAGTTGCTGTACCTCCATTGGTAGTTAATCCGTTGTCAGTTTCCGTTCAAGCCACTGGCAAAAAGAGGTTTAATCTTGATTTAAGATACGTCACAAGTGTTTGAGAAAGATGCACGCCAAATATGAAGACTGGAAAATTGCCTTATCCTACTTCATGACGGAAGCCTTTATGTTTTCTTTTGACCTCAAGAGCGGTTACCACCATATTGAAATTTTTGAGGGTCATCAAACTTACCTTGGTTTCTCCTGGAAGCATGACAGCTCTAATTTAGCAAAGTTTTACGTGTTTACAGTTTTGCCTTTTGGTTTATCGTCCGCACCTCACATTTTCACCAAAACTCTTAAGCCTTTAGAAAACACTGGAGACATCAGGGCATATGCATTGCTATTTTTCTTGACGATGGCTGGGCCATAGAAAGAGATCGCCAAGTGTGTAGTAGCATATCTAAAGCAGTAAAAACCGATCTTGGTGAGGCAGGTTTTATCACAAACGACGAGAAATCGATATGGGAACCTTGCCAGCGGTCGATTGGTTGGGTCTTACATGGGACAGTGCTCGAGGAACTATTGAAATCGTCGATAGAAGATGTGCCAAAATACTCGGTACTATTGCCAGTATTGTTGACTCTGGCTTCGTTACTTCTGCTAGAAATTTGGCCTCTTTCATGGGGCAAATTATTTCTACATCACCAGTTTCCGGGAACATCTCCAAATCATGAATAGGCACTGCGGTTTGTCCACATTGAGTGTTCAGCATTGGGAGGAGAAAATTGAATTAGATCAGTTTTGCATTGAAGAGTTGCGTTTTGGAAAACAAATTTGAATTCGCTCAAGGTTCGGAATTGTTTCCTCATTCATAAGCCTCAACGTTTCGTTTATTCCGATGCGAGTGCTGCTGGGTGTGGTTCAGTGATCACCCCTTTGAGGAACATATCTCCCATAGGCTTTGGGAGCCATCCGAATGCTCCAAAAGTTCAACTTGGAGAGAGCTTGCCGACATTGATTTTTCTCTCGAATCTTTCGCCCCTGTTCTGGAGGATTCCCTCGTTAAGTGGTTTACGGATAGTCAGTCGGCTGCGAAAATCGTCGAAGTGGGAAGCATGAAGTTAGATCTGCACAGGCTAGCTGCAGGAGCTCGTGATGGGCACCTGCTAGCTGTCAAAATTTTCCAGTTTTGCGCTGAGCATAATATTCGTTTAGAGGTCCAGTGGATCCCAAGAACGGAAAATGAGATTATATCAGAGCAGATTATATCAGTCGTCTTATTGACTTTGATGATTGGCAGATAACGCCGGAAATTTTTCTCCGTTTAGAAGAGTTATGGGGTCCGCACACAGTTGACTGTTTTCCTAATTTTTATACAGCGAAACTACCAAGATTCTTTTCCCGCCTCTGGAATCCGGAGACATCAGGGGTGGACTTTTCTGTGCAAAATCTAGAGTCTGAAAACTGTTTAGTGGTTCCTCCAGTGTCTCTTATTGCTCGCGCCCTCCATTATCTGAGTCTCCAGAATAGGCGAGGGCTACCATCGTGATACCGGTATGGCCTTCGACCAGTTTCTGGCCTCTACTTACAAGTCGATATCAGCAGTTCATGAAAGGCTGTTTCCGACAGAATGGAACTGAGGCTCTTACTTTAGGAAGAAATTTGAATTCGTTTCTGGGTTCTGTAAATTTTACTGGCAACGTTGTCGCCGTTAGACTGGAATTTTTGTAGAGAAATTCTTCGCGTTTCGTTTATTTGGAAGCTGACTTTTACTGCGGTTCACTTATCAAGAGTCGTATGACACTGGTCATGAAAAGGATGTATGTGTTTAGAGAAATGACACTGATCATATGCAGCGGTAATTGCTTACAGGAGTGTGGGCTGAAACACTTGAGTGTCCCGGAGGGGCCAAGATGGTCGGATTTATCATTCACATGTTGTACAAGACTTTATTTCGGGGAGCCGTGTCCGTCGGTTTTACGTTCACGAGATGAATTTTGAGCCAATGTGTGTCTGACTGTGTTACCGAACATGTGTAGTAAAAACTTTTGCTAGCCTTTTGCACGATGCTATTGGTTTGGCGTTATAAAATGTTGCCTCTTTTGCGGTGCATGACTTTGCTAGGGCGCATCATTGAAGGACTCACGTATTGCGGCAGTAACCTCCTAACGCTTTGCTGGATTTTTCCGTTTCAATGAATGAGCTAACATTCAGCCCAACCACATAATTTTTGATGAGGAGTTTGTTAAAGTATTTGTACCAAGAAGTAAAACGGATGTGTATAGAGAGGGGAACTATGTGTATATCTCTAAGTTAGACAGTAATTATTGTCCTGTGACGGCATTGCGTAGGTATATCCAAGCAGCCGATATTGACCTATCTAGTCAGTTGCCCTTGTTCAGGCCACTAACGAAGAGGAAATTAGGGTATGCCCTCAGGAATGGCAAGTTATCTTATACCCGTTGTAGGAAGATATTCAAGGACGCTTTAAAGGAAGTGGGTTATGATCCCAAAGATTACGGCCTCCATAGTTTACGTTCTGGTGGGGTAACCTTTGTTGTTAGTAACGACCTCTCGCATAACGATTCTGAGGGATTGTTAAGGTTCACAGCCGCTAGAAAAGCGACGAGGCTAAGGACATGTACATATTAGAGGCACAGTCTAGCCGGTTAAGTGTGACAAAGTATATGGGGATTTAGTTTATAGTCGTTTATATTGTTCTATTGAAATGTATCTTAAAGGGGCTCAGTCACGTTTGAAAAGCTTAGCTAAACTTTTCAAATTCGTTGTTTGCAATCCATGTCAATCTTCTCCATCCTTAACCATCCTTGTTCCTTTATGGTTTATTATCGTCTCTTTGATCTTTTTCTATCTTTGTAAAGTGTTATTTTGCGGAGCATTCAAATCCTGCTCACACCTCTGAACCTGCAAAACACCTGCGGGAAAACCCATCACATTCTTTCACTTGGCGTGTTCTCTCCTCAGCACAAACATTCCACAAGCGCAGGATCGTCGAGGGACTAATGATCCAACAATTCCGCCCCTGTTTGAACAAACAAGTGATTTCTTATGTCTCCAAACTTTTCCCATCGGGAATTACATAAGATATATATGTACGTGTGGACGGTCACCTTTTTTAACCCTGATGATGGCAAGCAGCCGAAAACGTTTGGTTTAAACTTTTTAATAATTTTTAACATTTTAGCCTTGTATATAGAATACATGTTATTTTTAGGTTTCCTTCAATTTAACGGTTATTTTTTTCGATGTTCAAAATAACTCAAGATGCCGTCGCCTGAGCCCCTTTAAAAGGGTAATAAAAGTGTTAGGGTCCGCATGCGATCCACCCATACTTCGTTATGTTTTACCTGGTTTTGCGGATATTTAAGTGGTAAATAATTTACGTTCGTTTGAACGT
This sequence comes from Platygyra sinensis, assembly GCA_019787425.1. Lineage (NCBI taxonomy): Eukaryota > Metazoa > Cnidaria > Anthozoa > Scleractinia > Merulinidae > Platygyra > Platygyra sinensis. Next base: position 21,343 of record JAHPZR010006418.1, read on the forward strand.
AGTGAATTAGAACGTAAGTTGCGATTTTATCAAGGGATTCCGAAGGCGATTAGCTTTCTGAATATGATGAAGACTCCTCCGACAGTGAGCCGGGCGATTTAGCGGTAGAGGAGAGCAGTGCCCTTGGTCATGCGCAAAACAAGGAACACGGCTTATTCTTTTTGTTGCGGGCAGAATAAGAAGCGGACGGAAGATATCTAAACAAGGCTGTTGTTTCGGCGTAACTTTTTAATTATCACAAGTTAGAAAGCTACGTATGTTCGTGTAAAAGTGTAATTTTCTTTACGTGAAACGTGAAATGCCGATTTTATTTCCCTGAACTGACTGTGAAAGGACCAATTTACTTTCGTGAAACGTGAATTCTTACTCCTTCCCCTTTACTCACCCTCTATAACGATATTATTATTTTTTTTTTGCAAAACATAGGAAATGGTAGAGGAAGTGACCTAACATTCAACATCGCTCAATCAACACAAAGATTTTTTTAAGGGCCACAGTATTACCCGGGGGTATTACTTGAGGTGCAGCAACCTCGAGTTGAGTAGTAAGGAATGAATTGAAATGAAGGCTGAATTTATAGGCGCGCGTTCGACCATGAGAAACCGCTCAGTTAGTTAGGCGCATCGTGGAAAGAAAAGCGGGTGAAAAATAGAGGAGATGTGCGACGAGAGAAAGCAGAACTTCCTCTCGCCAAGCTTCTCCCTATTTTTTTGCTGTTTTCTGCACTGCACCCTAACTGAGGGCCTGGAAGAGCGTTTGCGTTTGGTTGAGAGACTCGTTTCCAGATCTTTACCGCGTAAGGAAAAAGAACGCCTGGCAGAAACCGGTGTTGGTCAAAGTTCGTCTGGACAACATGGCAGCCGAGTTTTTAGCGAGTGTATTGGAAACGTACAGAGGAAGAGAAAAGTTGATGCGAATTCTTCAATATGCCAGTTTTTTGGCAAGTGGAGGGTTACAGAAGTTGTCGCGTGAGTCCAGTGGGGAGAAATTTCGAATTTTTGCTGAAGCAATAAGCGAATGTCGCACTGTCCTTCGTTTGTTCGATGATGCTGCTATGTTTTCGTACGCACGAAATTATGGAACTGGTAAACAGGTGGGTAATAGCAAGAAAATCAAGTCATCCAGTTCGTTAGTCGGACCGTTGGCAGTCTTTGGTCGCTTATTGGTAGGCTGGCAAATTTTAATGTAAATATTCAAAAAGACAGTTTTAAAAACATTTTACGTAGGCTCTCACAGAACATAAATAGCTTCTTATTCGAGGCACCTATGATTGCTATGAAAGACCGAGACTTTGTATATTTTTAAGCTTTATTACATTGCATGAAAAAATGTTTTTAGATTAATTTGTACTTATTTGCCAATGAACTTTATTTTAATGATTCGTATTGAATATTTAAATACCATAGGGTGATTTTATAAATTTTATAAATTAAATTATTTTCGTTTCACATTTTATTAGTTCGTTGTAGGTCCACATCAGCCTTGTGGCTGCCTTTATGTAACCTGCATTACTAAATAAAAATGATTGATTGATTGGTCATCAGTCGATGATCAGTATAGATTGATCAGTTGGTTGGTCGTTGGTTGGTCGCTCGGTCAGTGAGTCAGTCAGACAGTAAGTCAGTCTGTGCCCAGGTCAGCATAGAGTCAGTCAGACAGACAGACAGACAGAGAGCTGGCAGTCACTCTGTCACAATTTCTTTCAAAGTAAACGTCAATTCTTAAATCATTTTTTTTATGAAATGTTTCTGTAATATTCAGGACAAAAATCTCATCAATAAGCATTTGACTGGCCCCAAAGGAAACAGTGAGTTTTGTTTTCTGGAGACCCTTGATATTTCCCTTGGCCTCACTTAAGGATACATTGAGGTCAAGGGGAAGCAAAACTCACTCTTCCTCCCCCCCCCCCCCCTCTCCCACCTGCCCTCCCCGGGACCAGTCATAAGTGTTTTTGTTTTACCTCCCAACTCAAAACTAGAAAACCTGTGAAGAAACCGTTGCTTTACATGGGCTGGCTCATAAATTTGCCGCGGTTTCAAGGAGCACGATTTGATCATGTGCGAGTTGAAAGTTCATGTTGTTGTTTCCCTAGGGAGTTAGTGAGTTTTGACCCGTGGCATGTGCCCCATTTTTCTTCAATCGAAAATGTATTTGAGTTGGGAGGTATAACAAACATATATAAACTATTTCTATTGCATATTGCTGTATGCTGTACTAGGATGAAAGATGTTGTTTGTCTTTCTTGCAGGAGCGTGACAACATTGTTCGTTGGACTAATCTTGTTGACATCTTCTGTGGTTTGACTTTTTACCCTCTTGAGCACATTGCCTGGGCAAGGGACAAGAAATTACTTCATGGCAAATCTGACAAACTGTGGGACTGGTCTCTTTACTGCTGGATAGGATCACTTATAGCTTGTATTGTAAGAGACTTATGGCTTCTCAGAAAGCTTCATCAACAAGAAAAGATCAAGCAGCTATCCAGGTCAGAATTTTTTTTAATTTTGCATGTGCACAACAAGCTTGGCAACAATGTTTACATTTTTATGTGATCATCAAGGTTAACGGAATTATCAGATGTTTTAAAATTGAAAAGGGCAAAGAAAGTTAAAAAAGGAAATTTAGAGAACTTGCAAGGTGGAAAATGTAAGGCATGGACCATTAGAAAAGTGATGGGGGGGGGAGGGGAATTTTCAGCTTGCACGAATTTTTTTTTCGCTCACGGCTTGTGCAGGAATTTTTTTTCAGGTGAAACCCTCTGCGCGAATTTTTTTTTCAGACAAATATTGCTTTTTGAAAAGGTCATAGACAGCCCAACACAAACTCCCCTATGTGGTTTTACGGTAGTGGCACGTAAGCCTCTAAAGTTTTGTTCTGGCGAGTTTGTCTTTGAGCGATTTACCTTTTGAAAAGTTAATAGACAGGCCAACACAAACTCTCCTATGTGGTTATACAGTAGCGGCATGTAAGCCTCTAAAGTTTTGTTCTGGCGAGTGTCTTTGAACGATTTACCTTTTTGAAAAGTTAATAGACAGGCCAACACAGACTCTCATTTGTGGTTTTGCAATAGCGACAAGTAAACCTTAGCAGTTTTGCTCTGATGAGTATGTCCTAGAGCGAAGATAGTCTGCCTGCCAATGAAAACCACACTTTGTGGTTCTTAATGTTTGTTAAAAGTACCAGTGGCAGTGTTGCTGTTTATATTGTTGACTACATAGTTTATGTTGGTATAAGAGTTAAATTTTTAACGCTACTACTGTATGTAAACATACTTTTTCATTTTATTATAGAATCATTATTCAATGCGATAACACCAATACTCTAATTTTATTGTGGGCAGAAATAATTTTATAGGATATTTACAAAGATACCAAATTCTAGTGTTTATATTTTTACTATAAATTTTATATGTTGAAAAGTTAAATATCGAAACTGTTTATGGAATACACAGGGTACAATGTATGTTGCAGGTAGACTCGCTGCCAATGAAAACCATACTTTGTGGTTCTTAATTTTTGTTAAAAGTACCAATGCCAGTGTTAATGTTGCTGTTTATGTGGTTAACACTTACTACTACATGTGAATCACTTTTTCATTGTATTATAGAATTCTTATTCAAGGCACGGGCTCGTGTTCAAGGGGACAAGACTCATCCTCTAATTTTTATTCTGAGTAGAACGAATTTTATAGCATATAATATTTACAAAGATACCAAATTCTAATATTAATTTATTACAAATTTTATTTTATTATTTCCATTATAATACAGTATGTGGTATGTAGTAGCATAACGAGCCAGACGTTCTTTGCAACCAAAAACAGACCTTGGATCCCGTGAAGCTGAAGAACTTTTAGTTCTACATCTCCATGGGATACCAGTGGCTTGTAACATTCCAGTGTAATTCATATCCCTGGCAGTGATCGTTTGTGTTCCACAAAACGCGTCATGTGTCCAGACACTTTGAAAATTGATTTATGTTATGCAGTCAGAAATTCTCAAAAATTATTGCAACGAGATTTTCAAAAAACCTCTCAAGAGATTACGCTCACGATTACTATGCGTGATAGAAATCACGAGCTGTTTTCAAGTAATGCGAAGCAATTCTGGAAACTACATGACGGAAAAAATCACTATCACCAGTTTGTTACATATCCAGAAGCACTCAACAACTGTACTGCATGGACTTCACTGAGACTGGGTGAACCAGAACCCACCATAGCATGTTCCTATAATGTAACGCACGACGGGAAAAAAAACTTTGACGATTTTGTTACATATCCCAAAGCACTCAGCAACTGTATTGCATGGACTTCAGCCTGGGTGAACCAGAAAGGATATGTAACATGTTCTATAATGTCACGCACGACGTAAAAATCACTATCACGATTTTGTTACATATCTTGAATTACTCGTGAACTTTAGCCTGGGTGAACGTGAAAGGAAATGTAACATGTTCCTATAATGTATGTCACGCACGTCAAAAAAACAACTTTGACGATTTTGTTGCATATCTCGGAAGCACTCATCAGCAACTGTGTTGCATGGACTTCAGCCTGGGTGAACCAGAAAATATCCTCTAACCCTCGGCAACGTCAATTCTACGTGGACGTTTGCGTGGGCAAACCAGAGAGCATTTTGTAATATGTACCTATACGGATTTTCTATGTATCCGAAATAATTGTCTTTCAGAAAACTATCAGGCCCGTAGCTGAGGCTTTTGGAAGGGTGTTCGTATTGATAGGAATATTTATTAACGGGGGTTTTTAAATACGAGCGCCGAAGGCGTGAGCCTCTAGGGGGGTCTGGGTGCTTGCCCCCTCCCCTCCCCAGAAAATTTTGAAATCTAGAGCCCCCGAAATGTTATTTTCAGCATTGTGCACGTCAATATTTGAAACTTGATGGAGTGTAAAATAACAGGTATTTTTAGTCATAACAACATTTTTCACATTTTGTTAGCTTGATGCATTCATACATACCGGCTTAGTACACTAAACGTTTTACAAAAGCTTGACGTGTGCTGCAAAGGAATCTCAGGGTAAAAGCTTAAGCCCCCCACCCCCCGGCTCCGCCGTCAATGTACTAAAAGCAGCGTCAAAGCGTCAAAGAGTCAATATGCACTAAATACACGTATCACCTGTGTCCCCCGAAATTGTATTCCCAGCCTTTCGTCTTTCGAGACTCCATTTATGAAATCCTGAACGCCTGCTAAGGAAAATTTTCAACAATGGGATTATTTTGACTACATATAATACTAGGTCGCTAAGATATATTGAGGCCACTTACTAATTTACGACAGGACTATTCGTAAAGCAAACTTGACAACTGCATAATCCTCGGGTGGAGGCTAGCTCGAAATAGATTGACAATTTCGTCCAGATTGACAGGCATATCATACTTGATACTTAATACTTTGCCGATACTTTTAAATTTTTCTTGCAGGGTAATTTAAAAGCTGCAAACTCAAAGTTTGTTTTCCATTCCTCTACTATTTGCTAAAAGCTGAAAATCAACAGTTGTTGTTTTCAGCCCTCCATTATTGACCTCCAAAGGGGGTTCGTTCGAACCCCTCAAACCCCCCCTCCTGCGGGCCTGACTATTGTCCGATGAACTCAGTATAGGGTCTAACTCACGAATGAAAACAGTGATTTTTAGTACCTATCTAGTCCCCATACTATCTAAAAGCATGACAATCCGTGTAAGTTAATTATCATATAAATAAAAGATTAATCTAATGATATAACTTGGTACCTTCGTCTTGTTGTCTTGATTCGATGCTCTACGAGGTTGGTCACGGCTAGCGCTAGCTGAAGACACTTTTTGGTTCCCTCTGTTGTTCTCAGGTGATTGAATTCATGTACAAGCCAATCGCGGTTGTCGGTTTTGTTTGGTTTTCAACAACTGTTTAATGGTTTGAGCAACAACAAATCCAAACGTATATCCAGGGGCAGCTGCTTTGTTGTTCTTCCCGCGAAAAGAAAACCAGAGCGCCTTCTTTAACTCGGCGAGGAAAATTCGACTGAAAACTGGATCAATTTCGCACAAATGGGTCAGGAGAAACACCACATCTGCTAATTCAGGAGGCAAATCTTGTTTTGTGCCCGTTTTCAATGACCGATGACGGCTTCATTTGAAGTCGAAGTCTCTATTATGTGTAAGCGAACAATATTCCCGCGTTGTGAAAATTTATTATAAAAAAATAAATTATGCGGCCAGATCATATCTGAAAATTACCAGGTTACTTATAGTACACAGTTTCTTTTATTGAAAGCAATTATCGCAAACCACAATAGAACCGCAAAATTCTTGCGATGACAGCAACCTAACAGATAAATGACGTCACCCCATAGCAACCGGACCTGGACCTTCCTTCTGCATGAATTTTTTTCTTTACCTTCTTCTTTGCATGAATTTTTTTGCTTGGCAATTTCCCTTGCATGAATTTTTTTTTGTTTTTTTTCCCCACCCCCCCCCCCCCCATCACTTTTCTAATGGTCCGTCCCTAAGGAACTTACTGTCTTGAGCATTTAATGTTATTTAAGAAATAGGAAATATGTACCATGTTTCTGTTGAGTTGTAGAAACACAAGTGGAAGTTTGGGAGACTGAGAAATGCTTTGGGAACACGGGCCGCAGGCAGTTGTTTCCAAAGCTTTTTCAAGTTCTCCCAAACTTTGTGTTAATATAACTTGATAGAAAACCCTCCGACAAGAAAAAGGAGACCAAAACAACTTTATTTGCACCCTGAATTACCGGTAAATTCAATTTACAATACAAGAGTAATAAAACAAGTAGGTGCATGGCTGCCCAAAATAACCACCACAGGCAAGTAAAATTGGGCAGCCGTCCTTATAAAGTGTTTCAAACGCAGTAATTTTTAATGGTGTCAGGTACTTAAGACTTATTAAAGTAACAAATACAACAACACACAAACACACTGACAAAAACTAGTTTTAAACTAAACATAATTAAAAATTTAGCAAAAATAAGCAGGAAATTAAAGTACATGTATGTACGTGTAATCAGATTAACTTGCGGAAGAAAGGAATTGTATTGTCCAATTATTCAGTTTGTAACTTGCAACAATACTTCCATTTTAGCTTTTTCTTAAATTGTTTAAGAAAACAATTCATTAACTTTGATTATCAAAATGTAAATTCTCTTTGCTTGTGCCATCATTACGTCAACAGCTTGTGTTAGTGGTGTGTCCCCATTGAGTTATAGAAACTCAATTTTTAACCAATCATTGCGCATATTTTCTGTGAACTGTTTTCTAAACTTCTTGTAATCGTTTATTTTAAAGTGCCCATATCGTCAAAATTTTTATTTTCCCATCTGATCCCATAATAATATTCCATGCAATGAACTTTGGGGAAAAAAATTTTTGATTTGGATGAATCCGATTTTTCTATAAAGTTTTTAAGACCTGAAAAACCTATTTTATTGCAGTCTCCCTGTGCCGCTGATCACATCATCGACATGCTCAGATTTGTGAAGAAGATTAAGGAACATGTGACTTCAGGCTCGACTTATCTCGCTTGCTTTACCTCTGTAAATTTAGCTTCGCAGTCTATGCAAAATGCTCCTTTCCAGCATTTGGTATGAACTACTAAGTTTAATTTACAGAGGCAAAACAAGCGAAATAAGTCAGTCTGAAGTCAGGTGTTCCTTAATCTACGTCACAACTCATTCCAAACCAGGGGAAGACTGGTGCAAATGGTCGACCAAATTGGCGACAAATTTGAACGTTTTTAAAACTTCTAATAAAGATTGCATTTTATCCAAATCGCATTTTCCTTTGATTCGCAGAAGTTCATTGGGTGATATATAGAATCAGACAAGAAAAATATAAAATTTTGATGATATGGGCACTTTAAACACTGCTAACAAAGATATGCGTAACTGCAGAGTCTGAAAACAGCAGCTCTAGAATAGTCAAGTTGTTTAGCCTGTTTGTTGGTTCTGTAAAGATTTGGTACAAATGATTAGTTGTCTCCAAATATCTCAAAATTGTTGAAGTTCTAACAATAGTCCAATACTATGTTCTAACTGGCCAGTACATACACTAGGTAATTTTAAAGTTAATTGTTTTGTTCTTTTGTCCAGGACACAATCAACTGATAACAGCGTTCCACAAAGCCACAGAGAATCAGGCAGTTCAACAAGGCGAGATCAAATAAGATTTCTGCAGAAACGGCTCTTCATCTCTGTCGTTGGGTTTACTGCTGACTTAGGGATGGCAATCAACTGGGCACCTTCTGGAGTTCTTTGGGCAGGAAAGCTATCAATTGGATCTGTTGGTCTTCTTGGGACAATATCATCTCTTTGCGAGTTATACAAATACTTCAGACCTACATCTGCAATGCTTGATGAAGCTCTTGGTAGCATTTGATGTTACATGACTCAATGTACTCTCATTACACAGAACACTAAGCACTTTGCTATAACCTAGCTCGTCAAAATTATATAAAACTTACTTTACATGTTACTTTTTAGATGGGTAGTACAACATACCATATCAAGAGCTGTTTGTAAATGGGAGGAGTCAAATATAATTTTGTACATGTAGTTGCACTTATTTAAAATTACTGGTAAGATGCCAGTTGTTTTGCAGAAAGAGCTGTTGAAAGACATACAATGGTTGATAAATACACCACATATTGTATGCAAGGTCTCATCAGATTTGGTCAACACACTGCTGAAAATATTGGCCATTACTTATTAATTGTTCACTGCATTCATGATAAAAATAACTAAATGATTTGCCCATTTCTGAGAAGAAATGAGGTATCCAATATAATTGATGTCATTTTGTATTACCTTCATAGGAAGATAATAACTATTTAGATTGCAACGTGGGATCGGGTAAGGGAGGGTTGCTTTCATTGTAATTAAAAGCCTTTGCAAGTCTTAATTCATTTGTGTATTAAGTGTTTTTGATAGCCAAGATAAAAAAGGATAATAAAACAGATGGTAAGAAAGGTAGTCTGTTTCATTCTTCTGACCTGAAGGAACTTGTTGGGCCATCCTTGTAAGTCTTGTTAGTGCTCCAGTTAAGCATGAACTACAAGTGCTAACAAGCATGACTCTTTGACTGCAAACACTAATTTATCTGCAGTATTTTTTCCAGCCTACCTACCACTAGATTATACTGCTTAGTGAGTTGTCCACTGTAGCCACTGCTTGGCCTATAGTTGTGTTTTGGGAGCCAAGGCAACTTACCTAATTGGTACCACTGTATTGTCAAGGGAACATGACAGAAATCACTGTGGGTAACCTGTGTTAAGCTAAGTTTTTCTTGGCTCTATGCCTTGTGTAGAGGTGATTATAGGGATAAGAATGTTGAAATGGCTGCAGTCAAGCCAAAATGCCCTCTCAAAAAATGATTCTGTTGGTTTCCCTAGCATCAAGTGACTGAGCAGGGCCATAGCGAGAAACAAATTATGACTGAAGCAATATCCAATAATGAGTTGTGACTGAGACAATGTCCATGGTTGAATTTTCTCCCTAGCTGTTTAGGGTGTTTATGATGACTATTACCGACAACAAAAACAAAATGAATGACTCAGGCAACTGCCTTGGTTTGCCTGTTGCTAGCTATGGCCCTGCTGAGAGAGAGATGTATCACTTCTCTTGAACTGGTCCATCCGTAAAGTCCCCCTCCCCTAATATTTTAGAAAGCCATTGATAACTCTGGGTGGAGAGAGACATGGTGTCTTTCCCAAGCATGCCACATACTGCAAAGATCCAGGCCATTAACACATGGACTCAATCTGGAGTCTAACCAACTATCATACGACCCATCGAGACAACACAGGCAAACAAAAGATCACTAAAATTAATTATATTTTTTATTGGTGCTGTTGAGCCTCGAAGGCGTTACAGAGAGCTGCTTTCCATTGCTTTACTAGTGACAATTCTTTTATTTTGCATCATATTTTATTGATTGTTAGCTCAATGCAATGATGCAGCCATCTTTTTGTCTAATACATGGAATTAGATATCTCGCTGGTACACTTGAAACTTGTATTGGATTCCATCCTCCTCTTGCATCTCACTTGGAACGTCAGGGTCACTTAAAAGTTAAAAAGAGACAATATTGACCGACTTATTTCATGGACAGTTTGATTTATTACTCTAGCATACTTTTTGGTCAGTATTTGATTGATTTTATTAACAGTTAGTACTATTTCTTTTTGCTGTTTATGCTGTTTTATCCAGATTTTGA
>JAHPZR010006419.1:5000-10479 GCA_019787425.1 Platygyra sinensis
AAAACGTTAGCCACGTCCAGGTAAGCTGTAGCCCAAAGTTCATGCAAGCGAAATCAGCTTGATAATCTTGATGTCTTAATCTGCTTTCTACAACATACACTCAAAATCATTAAACGTTATTGAAATTATAGACATCCTCAGATCATTTTTAGTAAAGGAGATTACATAGAAAATGTGCTCTTAACATGCTTAAAGTACATTTTATAGCTCATTTTATCACAAGAAATGTTGTCTTGTCAGGGTCAGGACAACCTGCAAAAGAGAGCTTTTCATACAGTAACATACACAAATACTTACAATGCAGCCATGCATAATAGTAATAATACAGTAATGATGACACAATTTCTCCCGTGGTATCTCACAGGACTGGCAGTCATGAATAGATCAAGATATTTTATACAACTGTATGCATGAATAATCATGTGTAGTAAAGGCATTGTGGGCAAGTGTCAGTCAACATCATATTATTATTATTATTTAATATTTTGACCCACAAACCATCAACAACCAATCAATCGTCGGTCAACACTCAATCAACACTTGATTGACTTCTTGACTGACACTTGATCAGCATTCACTCGATAGCCAGCCAAGTTGACTCTTGACCGAGATGTCAATTGAGTATTGATTGATTATTGATTGACTGAGAGACATCCAAAATACTAATGAAGAGTCAATTGAGGGTATCAATCATGGGTGCCGATGAACTCCTGACTCCTAATTGTGTTTAGTATACATGATCCTGCATGAAAATACATACTACAGCAATCCATGGTTTAAAAAGTGAAATCTGTTTTTGTTCAGGCCTCCCACTCCACCAGAGCTTACAGGATGTTTATAATGGTGCTTCCAATTGTTTCTTATGGCATTTCATCAATTCACATTTCTTTAAACAAGTTAAGCTAAACTATATAATTCTCTTGTGCTTTTGCTTATGGCACTTGTATTTCAACTTTGAATTAAGTAAAGAAGATGGATTAGAAACAAATGTTATTCTAACTTATGCTTATACCTCTACACATGTACTGTACATGCAGGGTTCGAAACTAACTTTTGAGGTAATTGGCCCCATTGGGCTGCTACTATTCAAGTTTTAGTTGCCCCTTCAAAAATGTGCTTGCCCTGTTTTAAAAGTAGTTGTCCAATGAGATTTTTAAAAAAAATTGCTTACGAGTAATGGAGTATGATCATTTTCATTTTAATTGAAATTCTGGGCATTGTTGTTGGTCTCCTTTGTCCCACCAGTGTTACAGGGCATGAGCAGCGTTGTGCAATTCTAAATCTGGACCATTGGATGGTTTTTTATCTTGTGATTCTTTTCCTGACTTAGAGCTAAAAAGTCGAGTAATTTTACCAGCCATTTTGAACACATGTGCATTCAAGATCTTTCCGCACATCCTCTCATGTAGTGTACTGCTGACACCAAATGATGCGTACACGATTTTCTCCCTGACAAGCATCGAGAAGCAGTGACTGTCAAGGTGTTTAACAGCATTCAAAAGACAAGTTTTCTTGGTTTCTCTTTTATTTATTCTTTCGCAGTGATAAAACTGATTCACTTGAAATTTTTATGTATCTGCTTCCAAGTCCAACAGTCCCAGCAGTTGCCCTGCATACAGGAAACCAGTCGCCCACCGGGGCAACTAGCCTAGAGATTTTAGTTGCCCAAGCCAAATTTTACATGCCTCGGGCAACAGGACACCCGTTAGTTTCGAACCCTGTATATGTATCTTAAATTAATTGACATACAAATTTTGTTTTGGTCATACATATACTCTTTGTTAAGCCTGTATTTATGGCAAAAGTTCAAACCAATTTTTTTTACGGAATACAAATATTAACACTTTGTTTTTTTTTTTACTGTGTGTACTTTATCATGGCTTAATTTGCAGTATCCTCTACATAAATGTACAAAGTCATGTGTTGTTACATGAAGATGTGGTTAGAAGAAAGCTGAGAGTGGTTTGGTTGAGAAATAAGAAAAACATTGATCAGTAATTGATACAAGCTTATTCTTGATCTACATGTATAAATTTGTGCATTTTCTCTTGATCAGAAACTGGAAAGACGAAATCGTGCATTTGAACTAGTACAGTCAAGTATGAGTGCAACACAGAGGCAGTATGCAAGTGAAGTGCTGTATATGGACTACATGAGCAGTGAGGACTCTGATTATGAGGGGACAGAGGATCCCATTACTGGAGAGAGTGAAAGGAAATTGGCCTGTTATATAACAAAAAAGCTGTCATGGGAGAAGACCAGCCTGACTAGCCTTAAGTCAAGACTGGATCATGCATCAAGAGTCTGTCATCGCATGAAAGAGCCATGTCAAAGCCAAGACAAGTTGGTGGATATTTAGCAAGACCAGCACTTGAAGGCCCATCCTGGGTTGTCAGACAGTCAGATGAGACTGCCTAAGTTTTATTTATTTATTTGATTTAATTTGAATATCACACCTGACTACAATGTACAGTTCCAGAAAATATCCATACTCTCCCCACAGAAGGGATTGGAATTTCCTGGGGGTGGGGGTTCTGTAAGGCCAAAAACAATATAGAAATGTATGAAGCTTAATTGGAATTTCCAGAGAGGTGGTGGGATCCCTTCCGTAGGGGAGGTATGGATATTTTCTGGACTTACACAATACTAAGAGACTGCCTATTGTAAGTTAACCACTGTGGGGTTTTAAAGACTTTGAATCTTGTTAAATTAATATAATTACATGTATATCCGGTAACAATTGCAAATCTCTGAAAACAAAGCCCAGTCATTCTGACTTCCGTAGTGCATATAAGTGTTTACATTGTCTCAGTATATCCAGTAACCATTGCAAATCTCTGAAAACAAAGCCCTATTATTGTGACTCCCTCAGTGCATATAAGTGTTTACAATATTTCAGATGTTGCAATAAACAGATTTTATCTGTGTATCTCGCACTATTAACAGCAAATAATATTATTAGATAAGTTGTGGCAATGGGTATTATGCATGTATTATGTAAGACCTGAATGCATTGAGGTTACCTTGAACTTAAGGTAAGGTGTTATGCAAGGCTTGAATGCTTTGATCACAAACATTAGTGCATTCAAGTCTTGCATAATGCCTTTCCTTAAGTTCAAGGTACTAGTTAACTTTGACTTTTTTCTTTTCTTTCTGAAGCAAGTATATTTAGCTTAATCTGGAGTGCACCAACCATAAGCTTTAGCAATGTGCACACAAGACTTCTGTATATTTGTTTTTTCAGGTTAATCATTTCTCAAACAAAAATTGCATTTGAGCAAAATGGTGACATCCTTGTAATTGTGGGTCCTGGGTTGTTCAAAACAGATAAATCCTGGATAAGTGTGAATTTTGATTTTACTTTCATAGCTTTTCAGTTAAGGTACAGTGTAACTGTTTATACTTTGTATATCAGTTTTACAAATGACTTATGTCAACCCCAAGACATTATCGGTAAAAAACTTTAATATTTTTAAAACAGTTGCTTCTTTGCCTTTTTACATGTATGCTGGATAAGTGTGTATATTGACTAAAAAGGACCCAGGACAAAAGAAGTTTTGTAACAAAACACTTTAAACCTCATTTGTCTGCATTCGAGAAATAGTCATATTTACTATTTGCATGTGATATGTGATTTCTGACAAAGTAGGTCTACAACATAATAGTTTTATGTGTACGTGTAAAGTCTTCGATGATCAGGAAAAGTGAAATGTTTCAGTTACATGTAATTAAAAAGAGATTTGAAACTTAAACCAAGGAAGTGTGTGTTCCATGTGTTGGGTGGGCTTGCCGCAAAGTGACGAGTGGTCATACGGAGTAAAGTATTTAACAAACAAATGTTCAAATGGCAAATTAAATAAGAAAACAGTTTAATCCCAGGTGCTTTCCAAAGCACACAATCAATTTGACTCGATGATTAAGTTGTTAAATTTCAGTAAATGGGTTTAGTTAAACGAAAATTATTCAAGGAATTTCAAGTAAAAGGATTTGGAAACACGATTAAAACACCCTTTAAGTCCCTTAAATCTTACTTATATTTATGTTTTGAAGATATTTAATTTTCTCTTAAATGGGCAGTAAATATTAAAGGATGTTTTGATTACATTTAATCTTCACTTAAACCTGCATTAAGGTTTAGCCTTGAGAGTATTTACGATAGGTTTAATCTCGAATTAAACATAGATATAATTTTCTTAAACGTTCACTTAAATGTATTAAACACAAGTTTAAGATAAGATAAATTCAAGTTTAAGTGCGCCAAAATGTGTTTTTTTGTCTTGTGAAAGGTTAATTTAAAATGAAGTCTTAGGTTAGCCGTTCACGGTGTCTAAAGTTAATCAGTCTGTGGAAGACGCAAAAAAACAAATTCTGGTTGCACAAAAATTAGGACAAGAGCAAGAAATCAACAGAACACTTGGTATGCAGGCCATTCAGCAGCAAGAATTGATACGCTTGTCAGCCTGCACTGATTTTCAAAGCATGTGCAGAATTGCTAACTTTCAAATTGGAACCAGTTAGAGGTAATTACCATTCTTGATCCTGATCAGATGAATGACAATGTTTAGGACCAATTTATAATGTCATAAATAGTTGAAGTGAATGAACATGTATTGTACTTTTACCATGTGGTATAAAGTGGTTGCTATGTTATAGTTTGTCTACGAAGGTTTATGGTATCCTTGGGTTTAATTTTTGTCAGTTTTGGAATATTTATGACATTTTTACATGTAGTATCCCGCAGGAGTAAAGAAATTGATATGACTACCTTGTCTTTATTGCCTTTTAGCCCAAAAAAAGCTTAGTCAATTTCTTATCTGAAAACCTCTTTTACAGATCACCTTTTTATGCAACCACTGACCACATCATGAAGTTTAATCAACCGATGACTGAGGATATAAGGAACAAAAAGTAAATGAAAATGAAATAAATAATGTGCTAAAATTCAATAATGAAAGAAAATCTGAGGCTTAATTGTAATTCAAAATAAAGACATCTGTGACACTAGAAGAGAATGCATATATAACTGGAAAGAAGACCTGCACAAGCCTTCATCTGCTATATGTATATCCTTATCCCTGTAGTCGTCTTGGGAGGATAGAACATCCATGGTTTTACAACAGCCAGGAGTGAGCTGGGCAGTGGTTGTTCAGTTGAAACCCAATAGATGACGCTCATGCACACAAGATATCCTCCAGTTGTTTCTTGGTCAGCCTCACTTGCGTTTCCCCTGCATCTTTCAGAATATTGCCAGCCTTGTCACATTGTTTGACTTACATGATTGTGTACAAATCACAAATTATACTGGTAACATGTTATTTTAATGTTTAAGAAGTTTAATTGACTGAAATAACTTTTAGACAATTTTTGTGGTAGAATTTGTAACAACAAAATAAATAATAAATGCAATTTTTTTACCCTGCTAGCAGAGTATTTAGATTGAGGGAGTGTCCATGGTTATATTTTCGTCTGAGGCATTTAG
>JAHPZR010006420.1:0-10000 GCA_019787425.1 Platygyra sinensis
TTGCTCGGGACGTGAGTGACGAGAGGTTGGTTTACTGTCTCCGTTTGGAGAAAATGGTAGAACCCATGTTTCGTGTTAAGTTTCTAAGCTCTTCCACGTAGGTGGCGATAACACGTTTAACAGCATTTTCCACATTGTATTTTATAGTTCGATGGAGGATGTATCGATCGATGTTGCTGGCAATGCCATTGATGTGCTCCACCATGGCCAACCTGTCTCTTGCAATGGTTAACTTACTAAGCACCTTTCTTCGTTTGGCGATTGCACTTCGTAATAAACGTTTCCGAATGGCATGTACCTCATGTCTACTTGTATTTGGCAATTGAACACAGTTGAATTTCGGAAACACATTGATCATGAAGGATAAACAGTTTCTGAGAAAATTCAATTCCAACTCAGCTTCGCTTACTTTGATTGAAGTCTATCCAAACTTGTGAAGGTCTGAGATGTTGACTTTCTTCTCATATTTTTCTGCTATGTCATGGACACTATTTCCAAACGGTCGTAAAGACAGCAGAGTGACGATAACTCTCAATAAAGAAACGACATTTTTTAATTTACAAGACATTTTTCGACATTCTCATGTCATCTTCAGTTGCAAATGGGTTTTTATTGGTTGTACATTTGAATTTTATATTTTATTTTTTAAACGTACCTCAATATAAAATTCAAATGTACAACCGTCAAAAGCTCATTTGCAGCTGAAGATGACATGAGAATGTCGAAACATGTTTTGAAAATTAAAAAATGTCGTTCACCGGGTCGTTCAGTTTCTTTATTGAGAGTTATCGTCACTCTGCTGTCTTAACGACCGTTTAAAAGCTAGGATTGTTTATTTTTGTACACACTGTAATAACATGGTAATATTTGTTTGACTTCCGACCAAGTCTACATGTCTTAGACTTCTTATCGAAATATCAGTCACAGTCTAGTTTAACAAGAACAAACTTGTTATGAGAGCCCAGGGGGGGGGGGGGGGTACTCGATATATTCCTCGGTGGGGAGGTGCGGCCCGGCCCCTCGTACCCTGACACTGTTCAAGACAAATATCGCTGAATTTCCTACCCTGTTTAAGACAGCATTCCGATTTTTGATACCCTCTTTAAGACATAGATTAAAAGTTGCGGTGACAAATTGTGTGGCTTTCTTGTTGTGTAATCAATGGAAATTTAATAATGTGCCTGGTATCAATGCCAAAGTAAACGCAAGTCAATGATAATTTACGAGAGCTTGTAAAAAGTTTGCCGTTTATCATCCAAGAAAAGATATCCCATTTAAGACAAAAATTGATTAACCGATACCCTGATTAAGACAAAAAATGACAAATTCGATTCCCTGTTTAAGACAAAAATCCCGAAAAACATACACTGGCTGGCCGCACGTCCCCATTAAGCTCTTATAAGGGAGTACCCCCCCCCCCCCCCGGTATGAGAGGCAGGGGCAGGAAGAAATTCCCGTTTGCATCTACAGCGTCACTTTTGTCACTTTCTCTGCATGAAGATCAATGGGCTTTTTTCCGTTATGTTCTTTCCGTGATTCAAAAACAAAAAAAGGAAAACAAACAAAATACTCTTACCTGCCATGTTGAGCTGACCGATCTGGACTGATACCCACATGCGTCCATCAAAGAAAAATCGTAGTTTCAAATCATGCTCAAAAGTCACTACAAAAGAACGCTGACCACGCTTTCCTCCCAATTCAATCTTCCATTTCGCATTCCCCATTCCCCATTCCTCTTTTCAGTAACATCCAGTCCATAACTCTAGCGTCTTCAAACCTCATAACACCAATGACATCCGGCTTAGAGATAGTGTAAAAATATATCCTGCTCTATCCTGTTAAGCTTAAACGATGGTGAACGGACGACACGGAAATTACTTTTCTTTGACTAATTTTATCTGTTATTCTAAATCGTACATTCGGGTCATTCGGGCATTAATCGGAAGCTATCTTCGCGCAGACTCCCCGTTTGATTAGATACGAATATTCTTTTGTGACGATATTCTTTTGAGCGAACAGACATGGTCGATGACATATAATCTACGTAGATTCAACTACGTAGATTCAAATATTGTTTCCTGTTTTCTTCGAGGAATCGATTGCTACTTTCAGGCGAGCAAAGAAGAATCAAAAACCGTCAGATGGCTTTTGAACTGTCGTCGACAGCTTCCGAGCGATTCAGTCCTACCTTGGAGCCTCCCTCCGGTTCAACACACGACCAGAATAGTTCAGTTGAACTTCCTTCGTTAAATCAAGACAGCCATGGGCACAGTGAAAGTGAAACCAGAAGACAACCTTGGATGGCTGATCTCTTGGAGAAAAGAACAACTCAAGTCTTTAAAGTGCTTCAGTTGTTGGGTCTTGTTACCGGAGACAGATCTAGAAGGCTCGCCAACATGTTTGTTCTGTTGATTGCCTTGATAACTTGGATACCGCCGATGTTTCTTTCAGTTTGCCTGGCAAAAGACCCGATCATGTCTTCGCCAAGCGGTTTACCTTCAATATTGCTTTTCTGGGGTCTTGCTCTTTCGCATCATTTCGGGGCTCTTTACGGAAACAGACATCGTGGACGTCTGCGGAAAAACGTTTACCTGGCGATTGAACGGGCCAACTTTTGCCAAAGGTGTGTAATCGTGTTTACCGTCTTTTGCATTTTGACCATATCGTATCTTGCTCTTCTTGTCTACTTGTATGTCAGGCAATCTATTCTTCCGATTCCATGGCTTCAGATTTGCGTTATTTATTTCCTGGGCTATATATACTGTGCTTCGGCGAGCGTGGCAATGAATTTGATTTTTAGTTCAGTTTGCTCGGCCATCAATATCAGAATCAATGACTTCAAGAGAAAATTTAAGTCCTGGTCAGGAGGGCTGCGCGAAGCCTTCAACGAATACCAAGATCTCTGTGACTTCATGGACCGCGAAGTTGAGGCAATAAAATGGTGGCTTCTGGTTAATGTCATCAGTTTTATCGTCATATGGTTCATCGATTTCCATCTATGGAAGATCATGGCATCGGATGCAGGTAAATCAGGCGTGGTGAGGTTGGTGTTCTATAACTGTTCGTGGACGGAGCCTCTTCCAGCACCCATACTGTCGCTTCCTGATGGATTCATCATCGGCTGTGAAATTCTCTTCTCCAGCCTGGTCTTCTTGTTCTTTATGTCCCCCCTGTGTTGGGCTGCCATGGTAACGGTGCAATGTGACAGGCTCCGTGATTGGGTCAACTCCACGCGGCTACAGTCAGACGACAGGCCCCTGGGACAGTTCAGCATTGCCTCGTTGGATTTCTTCATTAACCGTGTTCAAACGGCGAATTACTTTGCGTTCAGACTGCCATTCTTCGGTGTTAATGTGAGCAACGTGCTGATTTCCGTGACAGGACTTATGACAACTGTGCAGTTTATCCTGAGCATCGTGGCAAAAAAGTTGCTTTCTATGTAGCATCCACGCATTGATAGGTACGTTATAAACGTCGTCAGTTGTAAAACGAAGACTGCGGACCTTGATTATTTAGGATATCACAAAAACCTCATTCAATAATTGTATAATTTCACTTCGGTTTGCGTGTTTGCGCTTAGCTCTTAATAAAGGAAGTGGTAACACGATTCATTTAACAAAATCTCAGTGTAGTCTACCGTTTTCATTTTACCCATGCTCTGCAGTCAACCTCGTTTCCAGGGTCTCTCATCTTACCGCCCCTTGGGAATGAGGTTGTTCTGCAGTCTGCAGTCCGCCGTCTGCGTTTTACACGGGCCGGTTATAAACGTGCAAATTACGACGATGAAGCCAGAACAAACGTCATTGAATCTCAGCTCATAAATTCGCTTAGCTTAGTCGGTGAATTTACCTTTTATTCGCTTCAATTAAGTTGGAAAATATTATTCCATACAGGCAGGGAAACTTGAAAAGTGGGACAAGGTGTCCTAGACGTTGAAAGATTGAAAAGTTTTGAAATTCTTCAACAGCAAAAAAAAGGCATTTCACGCTTCTCTTTTCAAAATTACATTAGTTTATTTATGTTAGAATTTGTTCTAACAACTCAATAAAGCGCATTCAATTTGAAAAGGAAGCAAGAAAACACTACTTAAGTCCTCTTAATAGAACGATTGAAATAGTTATCGGACCAGATTTTTTCATGATGTCCCATAAAGAGGTTTGCAAGAACTGCAACAAGGGGGGAACCCATGGCAACCCCATCTATTTGATCATAAAACACACCCTTGAATAAGAAGTGGTTCTCTGCTGTTGCGAAGGAAAAAAGGGTTTTAAGGTCAGTAGGGCTTATCTTAATCAAAGGATTACCCTGATAAATGTACGTGATCGCCACCTCAATGCATTCATCAAGAGGTATACTAGTGAACAAACTCTCAACATCAAAAGAAACCATTATCTTCCCAGAGGTTGGTAACTGGTTTATTTCATGTACAAATGAAAACGTGTTTCCTGACGTTGTAGTCACGCGGAAAGATCGCAAAGGAACTTAGATAAATTGTAATGGTAGGTACCTGTTGAAGACACTATGGGTCGAAATGGAGGTGCTTCATTAGGCTGCCTAGCCTTGTGCATTTTAAGAAGCCCATATAATCTATCTGGCTGAGAACCAATTGGATAAATTCTCTCATATGTATCTTTGTCTAACTGACCCTTATTTTTAAGTGCTCTTAAAAGACGTTGCAATTTGCCCTCCCTCGTTATCAATAACTTAAACTTAGACGTGTCACTGATAACGGCAAAAATACCCTGTTCGTAAGCATTCCTGTCCATGACAACGACGCCAATTCCTTTGTCAGGCTTCAGTATCACAATGTCCTTGTTCTTTGTCAGTTCCTTTAATATCCTGAATTTCCTTAAGTCCGCTACAGAAGGTTGGTGTGAAAAAACATACGAATGGGCAAGATGAGAAAGGTCGGAGACCAATTTTCCCTTTTGTTTTCTGTCGCTTAGATTTCTGACCATGGTGCGATTAGTCAGTTCGAAACAAGAAAACACATCCGTTTTGCTGATGATGGGGTACATATAGAATGTGAAAGACCGTATTTAAGTATTCCAAGTTTCTCGGACGTCAGATTGTGCGACGAGAGGTTGGTTACTGTCTCCGTTGGAGAAAATGGTAGAACCATGTTTCGTGTTAAGTTTCTAAGCTTCTTCTCGTGGATGGCGATAACACGTTTAACAGCATTTTCCACATTGTATTTTATAGTTCGATGGAGGATGTATCGATCGATGTTGCTGACAATGCCATTGATATGCTCCACCATGGCCAACCTGTCTCTTGCAATGTTTAACTTACTAAGTTCCTTTCTTCGTTTGGCGATTGCACTTCGTAATAAACCTTTCCGAATAGCATTTACATCATGTCTACTTGTAGTTGGCAGTTGAAAACAGATGAATTTCGGAAACACATTGAAGGATAAACAGTTTCTGAGAAAATTCAAATCCAACTCAGCTTTGCTTACTTTGATTGAAGTCTTGTCAAACTTGTGAAGGTCAGAGATGCTGACTTTCTTCTCATATTTTCCTGCTATGTCGTGGATAATATTTCCAAAAGGTCGTAAAGACAGCAGAGTGACGATAACCCTCAATAAAGAAACGACATTTTTCAATTAACAAGACACTTTTCGACATTCTCATGTCATTTTCAGTTGCAAATGAGCTTTTAACGGTTGTACATTTGAATTTTATATTTTATTTTTGAAACGTACCTTAAAATAAAATTCAAATGTACCACCGTTACAGTAAGAGCTCATTTGCAACTGAAGATGACATGAGAATGTCGAAACATGTTTTGTAAATTAGAAAAATGTCGCTTCTTTATTGAGAGTTATCGTCACTCTGCTGTCTTAACGACCGTTTAAGAGCTAGGATTGTTTATTTTTGTACACACTGTAGTGACATATGGTAATATTTGTTTGACTTGCGACCAAGTCTCCATGTCTTAGACTGCTCATCGAAATATTCGTCACACTCTGGTTATCAGAGGCAGCGGCAGGAAGAAATTCCCGTTTGCATCCACAGCGTCACTTTTGTCACTTTCTCTGCATTAAGATCAATAGGCTTTTTTCCGTTATGTACTTTCCGTGATTCAAAAACAAGAAAAAGGAAAACATACAAAATACTCTAACCTGCCATGTTGAGCTGACCGATCTGGACTGATACCCACATGCGTCTGTCAAAGAAAAATCGTAGTTTCAAATCATGCTCAAAAGTCACTACAAAAGAACGCTGACCACGTTTCCCTCCCATTTCAATCTTCCATTTCCCATTCCCCATTCCTCGTTTCAGTAACATCCCCTCAATAACTCTAGCGTCTTCAAACCTCATAACACCAATGACATACGGCTTAGGGATAGTGTAAAAATATATCCTGCTCTATCCTGTTAAGCTTAAACGATAGTGAACAGACGACACGGAACTTACTTTTCTTTGACTAATTTTTTCTGTTATCATTCTCAATCGTACATTCGGTCATTCGGGCATTAATCGGAAGGTATCTTCGCGCAGACTCGCCGTTTGATTAGGTACGAATATTCTTTTGTGACGAATTTTTGGGTGAACGGACACGGTCGATAACATAGATTCAACTACGTAGCTTCAAATACTCATTCCTGTTTTCTTCGAGGAATCGATTGCTACTTTCAGACAAGCAACTAAGAATCAAAAATCGTCAGATGGCTTTTGAAATGTCGTCGACAGCTTCCGGGCGATTCAATCCTGCTTTGGAACCTCCTTCAGGTTCAATACACGACCAGAATAGTCCAGTTGAACTTCCTTCGTTAAATCAAGACAGCCATGGCCGCAGTGAAAGTGAAACAGGAAGAGAACCATGGATGGCTGATCTCTTGGAGAGAAGAACAACTCAAGTCTTCAAAGTGCTTCAGTTTTTGGGTCTTGTTACTGGAGACAGATCTAGAAGGCTCGGCAGCATATTAATGCTGTTGATTTCCCTGATAACCTGGATACCGCCGATGTTTCTTTCAGTATGCGTGGCAAAAGACCCGATCATGTCTTCTCCAAGCGGTTTTCCTACAATATTGCTTTTCTCGGGTCTTGCTCTTTCGCATCATTTCGGGGCTCTTTACGGAAACAGACATCGTGGACGCCTGCGGAAAAACGTTTACCTGGCGATCGAACGGGCCAATTTTTGCCAAAGGTGTGCAATCGTGTTTACCGTGTTTGGCATTTTGACCATATCGTATCTTGCTCTTCTTCTCTACTTGTATGTCAGGCAATCTATTCTTCCGATTCCATGGCTTCAGATTTGCGTTATTTATTTCCTGGGCTATATTTACTGTGCTTCGGCGAGCGTGGCCATGAATTTGATTTTTAGTTCAGTTTGCTCGGCCATCAATATCAGAATCAATGACTTCAAGAGAAAATTTAAATCCTGGTCAAGGGGGCTGCGCGAAGCCCTCAACGAATACCAGGATCTCTGCGACTTCATGGACCGCGAAGTTGAGGCAATAAGATGGTGGCTTCTGGTTAATGTCATCAGCTTTATCGTCATATGGTTCATCGATTTCCATCTATGGCAGATCGTGGCAACGGAAGCAGGTAAAACAGACGTGGTGAGGTTGGTGTTCTATAACTGTTCGTGGACGGAGCCTCTTCCAGCACCCATACTGCCGATTCCCGATGGATTCATCATCGGCTGTGAAATGCTCTTCTCCAGCCTGGTCTTCTTCTTCTTTATGTCCCCCCTGTGTTGGGCTGCCATGGTAACGGTGCAGTGTGACAGGTTCCGTGATTGGATCAACTCCACGCGGCTACAGTCAGACGACAGGCCCCTGGGACAGTTCAGCGTTACCTCGTTGGACTTCTTCATTAACCGGGTTCAAATGGCGAATTACTTTGCGTTCAGAATGCCATTCTTCGGTGTTAATGTGACCAACGCGCTGATTTCCGTTACAGGACTTTTGACAACTGTGCAGTTTATCCTGAGCATCGTGGCAAAAAAGTTGCTTTCTCCGTAGCATCCACCCACTGATAGGTACGTTTAAACGCCGTCAGTTGTAAAACGAAGACTGCGGACCTTGATTATTTAGGATATCACAAAAACCTCATTCAATAATTGTTTAATTTCATTCCGGTTGGCCTGAAATTATTCAGGTTAGCCTAAAATTACCCTCCGGTTTGCGTGTTTGCGCTTTGCTCTCAATAAAGGGAGTGGTACCACGATTCAGTTAAAAAAATTCAGTCAACCTCTTTCCCAGGGTCTAGCTCTCATCTTACCGTCCCTTGGGAACGAGGTTACTCTGCAGTCTGCAGTCAGTCTGCAGTCTGCGTTTTACACGTTATAAATGTGCAAACCACGACAATAAAGCCAGAACAAACGACATTGAATCTAGGGGAAAAAATCACGCGCTCGTAACGTCAGCTTCACAAATCCGCTTAACTTTAGTCGGTGAATTTGCCTTTTGTTCCCTTCAAGTTGGAAAATATAATCCCATACAGACAGGGAAAATTGACAAGTGGGACAACGTGTCCTAGACGTTGAAAAATTGAAAAGTTTTGAAAATCTTCAACAGCATAAAAAGCGTTTTACGCTTTTCTTTTGAAAATTTCATAAGTTTATTCATTTTACAGTTTATTCTAACAACTCAATAAAGCGCATTCAAGTTGAAAAGGGAGCAAGAAAACACTACTTAAGTCCTCTTAATTGAACGATTGAAATAGTTAAGTATCTAATTGCGTTAACAATACCATAAGAAAAGTGTAGTTAGTTTTGCAGCTCATAATGCCACATAAACAACGCACAAAAAGACCCCCTCTAAATAATTTGCTAAAATTATGTCTATGTCAGGGGCCGCCCCTGGTCTACGTTCAAAGATTGTCGTACAGGGTTATTCTCGTGATGCGAGATTTTATTTCCCGTGAAACGTGAATTTAGGAAATTATTCTTCGTGACTCGTGATCTGAAGGTTTTACGTGACCGGTGAAGAACCTGAATCATTAATCGATATTCGTGATTTTATCACTCTATTCTACGTGATTTTGAGTAGCAAGTCCTGCGATTGGTTAGAGTCGTCTATGCAGAGTGACTTAGGTATGTGATCATTTGCAATACTTAGCCATTCGCGATTTTACTTCCGGCTTCAAACACTGTTTGTAGCGTAAGAACAGGTTATTAAAAATAGTATCTTATTTGCTTATTTACGTGATTCGGGAAAACGAAATTGTTATACCCGTGATCAGCGATCTTCTTTTGTTTTTCTGTTCTTGAATCGTGCTAGAGTGAGATCGCGAGATCTGGAGCATTAAACGTGACTAAGCGCGTCTCGCCTCAAGATCTCGCGCGGTCATTCTTCTTTTCAGGCCGTTTTGTTTCCTTTTTTTTTTGTTCTTGTTATTGTTTTTACGCTTCTCGCTGGAAAGCGTAGACTGAGAAATAAAGAGGAGCTGGTTTACCTCATATTTGATTAGTTACCAAGAACTCTTAGGTTAGTTTTTAGTTGGGCTATCGCCTCGTGTATCCACAGCTACATTGACAATGTTATGACGAAATTCATGATCAATAACAGGACAGGTCATGAAAACCTGACGTCATTTGTTAAGTCTAATAGTAGTGGTGTAAGTATTGAACTGTATTGTAAGGGTTAAGCATCTGTTGTTGCACTGTAAATAATCTGAGTAACCCTATTGTTCTGTAAGTTACGTAACTGACTGTATTTGTAATTAGTAAAGGTGGTGAATAAAACTTCCAGCGGGATTTTCTGGAAACTTTCCGAGGCCAGGAGGTTTCCGTACCATTCAGAGTCGTGGCCAGCATGAGGCAAACGAAAGCATTTTCCTCAGTCATCATGTTTTGGGTTGTTGTTTCTTTTGGGAGGGAGAAAGTACTTAATATTCAGGAAGGGAATTTAACCACGGAACTTGTCTCAGTCATGAGATGACCCTGCCACTTGCAGTGGTTTCAAAATTTTCGGAACTTTCGGTTGAATAGCCTGAAAGTGCATAAAGACTTTGGTGAAAGCTGTTCACCGGCGAAGAAAGCCGACCGT
>JAHPZR010006420.1:15000-42998 GCA_019787425.1 Platygyra sinensis
ATTTTGGTAAGTTTAAAGAGAAGTTGAAAGGGAAAAAAGGGTTATGGAACACCACCAGACAGTTGCCCGACCGCACAATAGCACCCCAGGTTGTTGGGGAACTGTTTGGAGTGTATCTACCAATTTTTAACTTCAAACTCTAATTTTAAAACAACACCCAATCTTCGAAACTTCCTATTTCCATAAATTTTACTAATCCTTTGAGAAAAACTGTTTATCTCCAAATATACCTAAAAATCACCAAAAAATTTACAAAACGACCCAAAACATAGATATGGGAAACGAGCATAGAGATTTTTGATTGCTTGAAACGTAAACGAGATATTTGCATTGAAAAGACAATACCCAACCAAACTACGGCTTTCATCTGGATCCCCGCCTTAACTGTTCAACTTAAGCATTAAGTTTCTAAGTCGAACGTTTAACATGTTTAGATGACGTTTTAAAAAATCTCTAGAGACCAATTAAGAGTGCTTATAGTAAAGATAAATGGCGACCTACATAAAATTCAATCTTGTATCACTATTTCTTTTAAGCGGGTTACTGAGCTTATTTTCGAACATTTCGTTTAGTTACTTATCTCCTCTCCGGCTTTTGATACCGATTAATAACTATTCATCTTAACAACATATAATCAAGAAAGAGTTCCGACTTTCCAGTTTCCTAATAATTAAAATGATCGATGCGTGCAAGCTAACAAGACAGTAAGGTACTGCATAATTGAATTTATAACTATGTTGCGACGTGCATAAAAACTATTCGACAGTTTAACAAAATGATGCAAAGGACCGCACACGAAAATGCTGCCTGTTTACGTAAGATCTGTAAAAGATCTGATCAGCCAAAGATAGAAAGAATAGAAAACAATGATGCAAGGCTGATACTACGTAAAAAGCTGAACGGGGCAACGACAATTGGAAACCTCATATAGCTTGCTACACCGTGCTGACGAGACCCCAAGAAGGTCAAAACAGCTGTCCACGGTTGCAATACTCCAGTTTCGAATTCGCCATGACAGCTGAATAAAAGCACTGACAACGCATTTGTACAGGGTTAACCTCGACCTAAAGTAAAATATTCACAAATTCTAGCGAGAAGATGACCTGTTTACAGCTCTGTGTATTGTTTTATTTTCAAATTTGTTGCACCTTTCCGCCGGTATTTATGAATATTTTTCTCAGGTCGAGGCTAACCCTGTACAAATGCGTTGTCAGTGCTTTTATTCAGCGGTCATGGCGAATTCGAAACTGGACTATTGTTGGCTTTCAGTTTGGACTCTATCGTGTCGTTGCCCCGTTAAGCTTTTTACGTAGTATCAGCCTTCCATCATTGTTTACTACAAAAACTACGCACAGAAAAGTCTCTGCAAGCCATTCTAAAAATAGTGAAAGCAGCAAGTTTGATTTCTTTGCCGCCATTTTGTTGTGCAAGTAACCAAGTAATCTAATCAACGCAGTAAAATGTGACGTCATCAGAGACTTCAGACCTTACTTCGGTTGCAATCACGTTGGCGTATTAGAAATGTCTTACTCTCAAACGGGTTTCTGTGTACTCCAAGTGCTGTTTATTAAACACTTGCCGCACTTAAACGTCTTGAACTACCACGTGAAAGGCAATTCTCGATCAAGTGTGACCAAAAATGTTTTACAACAAATTCTTGAGTTGCACCGTCGCGCAATTGAAAAATAATTCGAAAACCATTCAGCGAATATGTTCAAGAAATTATCATGTTATAGGAGATAAATAATTAAGACATTTCTCCAAGTTTCAGGTCTGTACGTTTTCCCGATCTTCAAATATTTCTCGAAATATTTTGCACAAATTTACAGAGCCCGGTATGGAGCCGCCATGTTGGTGTACCTCCAAAGAACACCAACATGGCGGCTGTAAAATAGTGTAAACATCTGGAACTTACTTTGGCTATCTAGGCCGCGGATTATCTTAACTGATCAAGCAAACATTTAAATAAGCAGTTTTCCTAATACTTTAACTTCGTAAAAAGCTAAATATCCCGAGATAAGTATATATTTTTCGATGAAAACGTTCATAGCTTTATGTCACGCACCGCCATAACTCTGAAATTTAAAATGTGCCTGTTTTTAGACGAAGCATGTTCTTGAGCTGAAAAGTTGTTAAACAGACATAAATTTATCTCCTCTCATGCCTTATAAAGATAATAACTTTGGTGGGTCTTTAGTTTTGGGTTTTAGAAAATGATGACGTCACGTGCAACCCAAGAATAAACTGTCTGTGTATGGTTGTGGAAAGATTCGTCAGGTCACGGTAAAACTCAATCCTCAAAATCTGGTATCTGATTAGTGACACTCTTCAAAAGCAGGCTTTCTTCTCGCCGAGATTGTACTATGATTTCGAAAGCTAATTTACAAAATGACGAGGAAGGTAAACAACTCAGGGCGCAATTCAGTTTCGTAGCTGAAGATTGTTGTACTTATAAAACTGGTGAACATAATGCTGAAAAAACGCTTACACTTAACTTTGTCTTCCTTCAGTGAAACTTTCTACATTCGCACTATCATTTGAATTTCAGATACAGCGTTTAGAAGAAATTGCCGCTCTCTTTGGATAAATATTCATCTGGTTTAATTTTCTAGCTTGCTATTAATTGAATGCCCTAACGCCTTTGTGAGAATTTCATTCAAGCATCAGTTAATTAAAGAAAATTACACTTAAAGTGTACTCACATTTATTTATACAATCTACTCTCAAAGAAAGATTTTCTTAAATCACACAATTAAAACAGCCGCTAAACTATTCGTTCCCTGTAATTATTGTCGGCACTTCTTGTGACTTCGTGGTTTTGCCGTTAGTTGATCAGTTCACTGTTTCTATGAATGTTTCTGTTTCTCATTGCAAAAAGTACGAATAGTTAAATAAGAGCTCTCCTTAATTCGCATTTTCAAACTACAGTTACCTTGTATTAACTACTTTTATGACTGTTTACAGCAGTCTATAACTGATTTATTCTTGTTAGTTGCAATTAGGTTTTTGTTGACTTAAGTTAAGCCCTGGCCAAACGGAGTCGCAAGAAGACGCAAGTTGAAAATCTTGGGTCTACTTGCCACTCCGTTTGGCCAGTGCTTGCGTGCACTTGCGCTGACTTGCGATGACTTGCGCTCACTTTGGTCGAGATCAGATTTGTACGCAAGTCAAAGCAAGGTTTTCACCGTTTATCCACCAAACCCATGTCAGCGCAAGTTGAGTGACGTTCATCAGTAACCTATTATTAGCCAATGGAATAGAGGATAGACTGCCCTATAATGTTTTCTTTTTATTTTTGCCACTTGCGTGAACTTGCGAGGAAATCTGCGCGTCCTTTTGGCCATTCAACGCAAGTCTCTAAGCAAGTTCAACTTGCGTCCACTTACGACTACTCACCGGTCCGTTTGGCCAGGGTTTTACAGCTTTAAGTAGTAAGGTCTGATTTGTTTCGCTGATTTTTGAATCTCATGTTTCCCTTACAGTAACAGCAGCTGCTCCTGTATAAAACTCCGTAGAGTTTCAGGTTTTGGTATGATAACTTCATGGTATGAGAAAGTCTTAAACATCCATTCGGGCACCGTTTAAATCTTGCTTACCCTAAATATGAGCTTTAGTTAAGTCTTCACATAAATTACTTAAGGAGCTTAACACTAGAGTGGGAATCACGTCAGGGTGTCAACATTAAGCTGAAAGATACAAAAGAAAAGTTGTAGAACATTTTGAACATTTTGCTATCAAACCTCTGAAAAAAGTCAGCGCGTTCAAATCGAGTTTTAAGAATAAAAGTAAATGTTCATGGTTTTCAAATAGACACAGTCAAAGCGTGTATGCTTTTAAGGCCCCATCCAATTTATGCCGAACTGAGAAATTTGAGAACGGCGCTTTCACTCTGAAAAAGATCAAATGTTTCCGAAAACCTCCGTAAGTTATCGTGACGGATTAGTGTGGACGGCAGGCCTAAACGTAGAAAAAAAAGTTTCTTTTTCTTTCCTTTTATAACTTTACGCTTTTCACAGTTTAGATACACCGATGGAGACGTGTGTTGTTCAGTAGCAATCCGTGCTGTTTACCCGGATTTCCTCCCCCTTCAAAACAATTTCTCTCAATGCAATTTTTATGCCAGGTCTTCTGGTCTCCAAAACTTCTAATAAATATTGCTTCAATGTTTCGATCGTTTGTACAGTGTAAAATTATTCGAACAGAGGAGGGATACTGTCTTGATCAGCGATTGGTCTCTAGATACGCTGAGGCCATGTTTGCGTCACTGTTCTAAATGCCAAAACTCATTGGGGAACGGAGATAGCGCACACTCGCTTCCCAGCAATGCGGTCCGGCTTCCTAAATTCTTTTTGCAGCGCGCTGATGAGACCATGGCCACAACCGCACCCACACTTGAAAACTGGCGTGAAAATAAAATCACGGGGAAAAAAAATTGCTCAATCAGAATCTACAAAACAACCCATTAACATCACTGGGGACATTTCTCACGTACCGTGGAAAGAAGCAAAAGTCTTAATATTCCGTCAAAGGAGAGAAGATCTACAAGAGCTAATTCCAGATAATTTGGAGTTTCTTTTAGGTTCTGCATCTTCAGAGCTGGGTTTCACACAATTGCTACCGTGATCGCTATCAGAACAGTCGTTAATTCCAATCGCTCCACCGCGAAAGATGACCAGTCTACATATGATGTCCACATACAATAGCTATAGAATATTAAAAAGCTCCGAAAATGACCTGTATCAAGCAAAGCCATGCTGTATTCTGGGATATGTGATAATTTAGCTTCTTTACAATCTACCGACCGCGATCACTGAAGAGTTGCTCTGAATGACCATAAACCTCCTGAAATTTTTTATCGATTGTAGAGACCATTTTCGTTGAAAACGAGCCTTTAAGAAGTATTCGAAGTAAAAACAATGGAGCGGAATTCTACTGTAAATATTTGCAATACAACTAGTAATTAATGTTGA
Source organism: Platygyra sinensis (assembly GCA_019787425.1). Taxonomy (NCBI): domain Eukaryota; kingdom Metazoa; phylum Cnidaria; class Anthozoa; order Scleractinia; family Merulinidae; genus Platygyra; species Platygyra sinensis. The sequence goes on from JAHPZR010006420.1 coordinate 19,971, forward strand.
ATTGTTCTCAAAATTAAAATGATTTTGGTGTTAGTTTTGTCTACATTCTCAAAGCACTCAATTGAAAAGAATAGTTTAAAAGGGTTTTTATGTTCTAAAGTAAATTGTGCGATCTTTCTTTCTTTTGAAAACAAGTATTAGAAAAAACATTTTTAATTGTAGTTTTATAGAGTTTCAGACTGACTTTTATCCGAGCAAGTAAATGAAATAAAGATTTGAAACTTTTATAGACACCGAAGTTACGTTTTTTTCTCTTTTCTTTATTTCATTTGCACAAACATTTCATGCAAAATGCGAATATTATTGCCCTTTGTTTTGTTTCTTTTTAATTAACATTTTTGGGGAAAAGTTAAAATGAATACTGTGGACATTGAACTTAATTTCACAACCGCTCACTTAAAAATGGTTTGCACCACGAGAAAGCTACCAAGTTTAAGATCCAGAAGTTCTTATTCAATGTTAAATTATGGAGCGCTGAAGAAATATATTTCCCAACAGTAGTTGAAGTCCACAAAGGTGGACAAAGCTATCTTAATTAATCGACAGTTCTCTGGCATTCTTTGTTTGAAACGAATCACGGTATCTATTGTTTTGTCCACGAAACACAAACGTTTTGTAGATCCTAAAAAAGGAAAATCGACAGCCATATATATTTTTAACTCTACGGCATCTGAATTCTTTCATGTGACGTCTTGTATTGGTAGAGACAAAAAAAAGTTGAAAATTCATTTTCCAGACTGTTCTAAACAATATTGCAGCGATTTGACGCTTTCTGCTTTCTTCACAAAGGACACAAGTCCTTTTAATTCGTGGTACACAGGGTTCATTATTTACTGCCCTGTTTTTGTTTTGTAAGAGCTATTATCCGCTTACACTTTGCCTCTGTGTTAGCAGTGAGTGAGCTTTTATGCTTTCAATTGCAAACACAAGCCACGCGGAAGGACTTGTCTTGCTTTTCTTGTCCTTTGTTATGTAGATGCAAGTTTGAATTGTTTATGGGTATTTTTTTGTTGGATTTCTGAATTTAAATGCTTCGTACACGAAAACCTTTAAATCAGGAACTATTTTGAGGATTTTTCGACCAAGGAAACTCTTCAGTCTGAAGGAAAAACGGTTTCTCTGGTATATAATGAAGTCAGTAAACAATTAAAGTCAAAGTCGGTCGAATATAACGAACGACTGGGTTATTAAAAAGATTAACGAGTTTTGAGAGCTCTTAAATTGTCGCTAAAATAAAACACGTTTCTTAACTATAAAAACTTCGTTAACTGCAATTGAAAGAATAAGAGGTAGTTTACAGGACCGAAACTAAGCTCTTATGAGCATGAATCCTCTTAAATGATTTCCGTGGGAACGACAAATACAAATGTGATGATGTTTGCGAACTTTTGTCAGTCTGGCTCATAGGAAAATAAAGCCATATAAATGCTGCCTTGAAATGGCTTACAAGACGTCGAAAGTCACGCAGATCTAGTTGAAGATTAAAAGAGTATTTAATTGACTCGATCATTCGAATGCAATGCAGCCAAATACTTGAAAATTTATGAAATACCTGGAATAAACGAGAACGGCGCTGTTAATCGGATCAGTAACGCCACTACAGGTGTAATATCAAGTATTCTCTGGTATTATTCTGTAGACAATTAGCTAGCCCCGACCTATTGCATAATTGTGTGCCGGAAAATGGGCAATTTTCCACCAGCGAAAAGGTCACGTTTTTAATTGAGTAAAATAGGTTAACTGTCTGTGCTCGTTCAAAAGGCTAACTCGAAAGCGTGAAAATGAATTTCACCTTTTAAATTGTAATCTTAAGACAGTCCGTTGTGGAAATCCTTTTTAAACACGTGTAATTAACAACTCTCTTGAACGAATAAAGTCAGACAAAATAGATTTATTCTTTTATTTCTCCAATAATTATAAGATTTCTCTCCGCCTTAGATTAATTTACAGGCCATGTTAGTAAAATTGCCGGCACGAGTGATCCGGCTTTAGTGATCTTTCAATGGTTGCCGTGCCGCGAAGAAACTGGAGAGAGTCCTTAGGTGAAAAAGGTACGCGGCTTAGCATTTCGGAGTCGGCTGGCCAAGATTCATTCAGTTGTCGCATATGTCGCGGCATTCCTTGCAACGAACCTAGAAACTACACATTGTCAGCCTGACAAAAGCTCAGCGCCATCCGGTGAACTGATTTCAACACAAAATTAACTGTCGACGCTACTTCTCTTCGGCACATAATAATCGCTTTCGATTTATATTCAAGCAAATCCTTGCAAAGTGGACATATTCTCAGCAGCGTAAATTTCAGCGGACCTTAAAACGATACCTTAAAATTTGCTTCGACAGAACTTAACACAGCCGTGAGAGAAACTTTGCTAACTCAGTGTACCACCTATGGAGTGAATATCTACCTACTTTGAAGTCTGCCACAGTTATTTCCCACGGCAAGCTAACCTTTTTCAATCTCCCACGGTTAACACGAAGTTCGGCTTAAGAACTAGGCTACCAGCCAAAATCACTAAATCTATAAGTCTTCCTAATTACCAGCAATCAAAGAGCCACGTGGGTGGTGTTTTTTTCAGAATATTTTTAAGCCTGAAAACGATCGGAGCGCGACCTTTTAATGTCTCGGGGTTGACATCTCTTTGTACTTCTACTGTAGAAAAATCTTCGCTCGTCTTCTCTTTGGACCGTTATCATGTACCAGGGTTTAAGTCGGAATTTGGAGCGAGATTTCAGAAAATCTCTTAATCTTAATGAAAACATTTCCACCCTGTTACATCATGATCATATACTTTTTGCACGCTATTCAAAACGCTAGTTGGGTAATTATGCTGTTGTTTTCTCGCAATATTTTTTTAGCCACCTAACACGACCTAACAGTATTTTCAATAAAAATTTAATTGCTCTCGACATTCTACAAGCACTTATTACTTTTCTTTTGAATAAACCCGCCGTCTGATACAGGTGTTTCTTTCAAGAAAAACATTCATCTTTACCTCTTACAAAGGCAAGTAAATTTTTTCGGTCAAGGTCAAAGACGCTGCCGTTCTCTGCTTTCGAATTTCTCATCCGAGACGGTACTCCGAAAGGCAACATGGCTTCAAGAAATCATTTAGTTTTATGTCAATAATTCGAGCAACTTTTATTGACAAGCCGTGCTCAAGTAGATAGAGCAAAACGAATCTATCGTTTTACAAAAGTCAAATGATTCCATCTTTAATTATCAATGGCAGGTACTATGTGTTATTAGTGGCAGTTGATTGTCTCTATTCTTTAGCTGTAGTCTGTTTATGCATTGGGTAACTTATGCCGCAACTGTTTCGTTTAATGAGGTTTTTATCAGCCTTCCGACTGTTTACTGGAGTAGTAAATAGTTTCTTTCAACATGCCCACCTTCGCAAAACTTTTCTTTTATTTTTGAAGAACTCATTTGGTTGCACACATTCGGTCGTTTAGGGAAGGTTTTGAATCAGTATCGCTTGGTTTCATTCTTTTATGTGCCGACAACTACACTATAGGAGATTTGAATAGCGAATAAAGAAACGTAGGAATTGATCGCAATTAAAACTTAAGTGATGGAGAACTTTTTTAAGTTTGTTTTCACACGTTATAGATCTACGAGGCATGTGGTATTCATGATACAGCGAAAACAACAATGGTACAGAAGAAAGGTTGATTCTTTGCGTCTTATCATTTCTGTTTACTACAGCTACAGCTCACGGAGTTCCTGGTGAGAAGAACACTGACTGTGGGCGAGCATAAACAGGTTGAAAATCAAAGATTAAAAGAAAACTCTTTACTTTTAAACATGAAAACCGCAACGACGCCTGACACATTGCCAACTACTTTCGTCAAGTGATACACAAAGCATTTCACTCTACGCTAAGTGAGTGGAAAATTGGTTTTTGAAACGAGAAAGTTGTAAGCGAGAAGTCAGATGTTTTGCTTTTTAACTATGCAATTAAAGGCAAGATGAAAACATCAATTTATTTAAGTATTTGTGGTTTCGACATAGTGCAGTTAACAATCAATTCATTTATGCTTCGCTGATCAATCGCAGCTCGCAACGTGTTCTCTGTATTATGTAACAAATTGAAACATTTCCTCTAAACAATGTCTTAGAGGGAGATTACGTTGTACATAGAGTTTAAGGCAAGAGAAAGATCTCGAAAAAGAACTGATTTAGTCAAGTAAATTAAGGGTGTGTCTTGCCACATGTTAACGACATATTTTATCCAGATTTCTGTCTCTTTAACTGATTCTGGTTTCTCAAGTAATGGCTCTAAAATGAACTAATGAAGCGCGGTTGTTGATCTCGGCTTAGCAACTAATGCTGTACTTTGATTTGTGATAATTATGTTTTCCATTTGATGTTTTCTTTAACAAATTGGTAATTTAAAAGTACGGTGTTGTTGAGGACCTAGCTCGCTGTCAGAAAGCCATTTTATAGAATTCGGTCTATATATTTTCTTTACATTACAAGAGTTAATTCTTTCAATCTGTTGGTTTAGTTCTTCAGACCAACATCAAACTACGAGCGGCAACTGGCTAAATTTCACGATTTCGTTTGGTTTTGCTTAGTGACACTCGTTTAGAATGATCTCTGCTCAGTTCTTTCACACTTTATTAAAGAAACATTGACTTTAAAAATGGACTATAAAAGGTGTTACCATTTTCCAACATTGCTTTTTTGTTAGAGTTGTATCCAAAAAAAGTCGCCTGGGAAAGGGAAAACTAGGCTTAAATTGTTTACCATCGATATTCTTCTTCTAACCAAATATAAGGAGCTGATTTCCACGAATCCTGAATGAACAATTACAGAATAATTTTTCAGCCCAAAAATATTGAAGTAAAACACAAGTATTATTTCCAAATGCACAACATGTATCAGAACTGAAGAAGAATTTCTTTCATTCCCTTGATTCCACATTTGTTTTAGCTGACTTCTGCGTTAATTAAGTAATGTCATGTAGGAAATTTTTAATTTAGTCTTTTTTTTTTCATTCCAGGTTTTCCCGCGATTCTGGTGGCTTAAAGACAACGCTGCCTACGAAAGATTGATTGGTCAATAACTGGGCTTTCCGCTAGAAAATGGCTTTCGCAAGACGTTGGTTACTCATCGCGAATGTGTTTAAAAGAAGACTGGGCACCGTACTGTTATGAAGTTCATTTGCCATGGCCTCAATTTTCTTTTAAGTAAATACTGGACATATGGTTTGCTATTAGCGTCTGATCCGTCGAATATAATCCAGGTTCTTTTTAGCCTTCGCCGACGTGCTTCGTATGAAAATCTAGTTATTAAGATCAAAGTATTTCAATCAAAGAGTATGTTAATTAGGTCATAATCTTTTTTGTCATAACATTAACAGAAAGTAACCGCTATCATAATTGCAAATTAAAACAGAATATGAACACATCTAAGGATGCAAGATTTCAATTGTGTTTCTTTTGATTAGAGAGAATGACGTTAAATAAAAATTGGTAATTCTTAAAATAATATTTAAACACGGCAGATATATATCTAGTAGCAATTTAGGATAGTTTGACGCATGTAAACATTCTTCGCAGCCGTGATTTGGTTTTGCTTCCCTGAATTTACTCTATCTAAACAACACGTTCTGAATATTTCTCAACCGTTTGTGAAAGGGCAGGCAAAATATTCAATTCAAATGAGTTGTAGGAAAAAACACTTCGTCCCATTTATCACTCTTTGTTTTAACAATAAAGCAATGTAACGAATGACTCTCCTTCACTGGCGAATGAATTTAAAACCTGCGCTCGTCGTAACATATTTAATATTACTCCGTATCTCTTATTATATCCTTTCCGTGTTTGTCCACAAAACCACTGGCTTCTCGAGAGACGTCCTGCTCACTTTACACAAATTCTTCATTTGAATTTTTCCGGATTTTAATCAGCAATAGCTTTTCGGCTATTTTCCAATGTCGTCACCAATCCAAAAAATATGAAATTCGCGAGATTTGCAATAAAACAACAACGCATCACTAGGGGCAATTAACAAACTCACAACAATTCCAGATATACTTTTAATATGCCCAGCCATCTGCTAGCCTCTTACAAACGCTGAACAAAATGCCCGATTATTTTAGTGCTTCAAAGACAAGACGCGTAACAAAGGCGATGGAGATGAAAGGCACTCGAACTGGGAAAACCTTATAGAGACTTCGACACAAAACACGTGCGGTGTGAGCCCGTTGTTTTTTCATGCACTTGAATTGAAAAGCAAAATATCGTTGACTCCGCCATTTTTCTATTCGTCAGAGGAACCAATTTCTTTTTTGTTGCTCTCTGTTGGCCACGTGACAAAGCTAAGTGACTTAATTCCGACTTTCTCAAAAACACTTTGTTACCATCAAGTGATTAACTGACTAACAGTGAACTGAAATGGAAACATTTCAAAATATTTCATTGCGTTATGTCCTCGCGGCAAATTATCACATCGACTGATTTCGATCAAGTCCCTTTAATTGAAAGTTAAAATGACCGAAAACCAGAAAGCGGTATGCTAATGAAGAAAATATATTTTCTTTCCCTTGTTGTACTATACACAACTTAGTACATGCATTCAATACTGATAAGGCAAACTTTAGAAACATCTGTTTAAGTTTTCATGTTTTTAAGGCAAATTATAACTTTAAGAACGAAAACTACAGCACTTCGAATTCTAACTGTCTGTAAAAGCGATCTCCTGTCTAATTTCTTCATCATGGAACTGATAGACACAAATTTTTCCGAGAATAAAGAGAATTAATTAACTGGTCGTAAACTGCAGTGTTAACGCATCAGTTTGCCCGCGAAGCATCTTTTTGACAGTTCAGTCGCTAATCAGGACTTATTAAAAATTCGGCTTGAGGCTACAATGAGTTTGGAACACGACATTAAATAGCAGTGAAAGGTCGTAACAATAGTTTCCTGTACTGTTTCGATACAATACCGCAATCTCCTTTAGTTTATTATCTTTTATACATTATTTACTCGCCAAGCGCTGTCCTTTTGTTCACCTTAGAAATCTCAAAAAAATCTTCGTCAACACCAGTTGCGCATCCAAACTAAATAAAGCCCAGTACGACTTGTAGTTCACATAACATTGAACAAAAACTGTCCCTACCCTGTCACATTTGCAGCAATTCGCCGTTTAATACAACAGCTTTATCCGGAAATAACAGATCAGATGCTTTACCATTACACAGTCGACAAATAAAACGAAATTCACTTTTGACAAGTCTGCGTCCAAGTTACTATAATTCAAAGAAATGTGCATTAGTTGGTCGGAGAGAATACCTTCGCAACGCTCAAAAAATTGACTTTTGATACAAAGAAGGAATTCGAGGCTGGATAAGATGAATCGAGGCGAAGAAAACGTGGTTAATAACAAAAAAAGTTTGTTATTCTAGACTCCGAATCAACATTTGTTTTTCTTTTTCCATTTCTTTCATTCCGGCTTTGTTTTTCGCGTAACCGATGACGTCAGAACAATTTGATGGGAATTTTTGCGCGACCACTTGCGAATGGAAATGCTAGCTTGGTTTTTCGCTTGACGTCCTGAACTCTTTGCTCTACAATTGCTTTGTTTTAACAAGGAGACGTCTCGCGGTTTATTCATGTTTACCTTGTCATTCAACGCGAAAGAACTTTGTTTGCGGTTTCGAAGTCACAAGAGGTTACTTCAGGCTGTTGCGCTTTGGTTAGCATATTTTAAGTCAGATATTCATTGTGTGACCTTACTTCATGGTGGATGCTAAAATCTAGAAGAAAAACGTGAAAAGGTTATATATCTTGCTTCCAATGAAATCTTAATTCGATTCAAGAAAATTAGGCTTTTCCTAAGCTCTGAACAATACGCCACGGCAGCAGGTTTTATTCTCTCGACATCATGCATGTCCTGTTTAGTGCTTTTTAAACGCAAATCAAGCGTTATGAAATTTCGCCGTGCATTGTAAGTTTTTACATAGTTTTATTAAACGCTTAGCTCACACTTAGTTGTGGTCGGCAGGATACCTCGCACAATAGGAAGTGTCACAAACCTTGTATCAAGTGATTGTTTTTTCATGCTCGCTCGTGATTGGCTCGTTGGCTGCCTAAAAATGGCTATAAGCCGCGCGACTTGTAAGAAACGTGTGCCCACGAAGCCATTAGTCAGAGCTAAGGCCGTTCTCGAGCCTCAAGTCTCCCGAAGGAAAATCTTAATCGTTAACAGATGGAGAGCCCGATCTCTTTCCGTGAAAGCCAGTCACAAATTACAAGCCAGTTTCATTTCGCCTCGGCGGAGCATCATGACAAGAACTTGAAACGAAAGCGAAGGAGGAAATCCCCAACGCAGCAAATCGCGCAACGACATGCTGCAAACCTGCGCGAACGGAAACGAATGCAAAGCATAAACGAAGCCTTCGAGGGACTTCGACATCACATACCGACTCTACCGTACGAGAAGAGACTCTCTAAAGTCGACACATTGCGGCTTGCTATCGGATACATTGGTTTTCTCACAGAAATGATCAGTTCGGACATGAGCCACAGCCAAGCACTACAGCCAACATCTTCAGAACAACCCCGAAAAGTCATGATCTGCCACAGGGGCTTTGGTAAGTGTCTGCGATTTTCGTCTGAAAACCTTGCTTTATTATTTAGTTTGCGCGCATCTGGGAAGTTCTCACATACATGTAGGGCTGATAGCTAATAAATAAAGTGACGTTTTGGTAATTTTTTTTTTTTTTGCATTTTGTAAGCTGCAAATTGAGGCAAATCTTGTAATTTTCTTGCGCCAAATCCCCATAAAGCAAACATGTTTTCCCTAAAGCCGTGCAGCGCGAACGAGGCAAAAACCCACACACACTGTTTAAAGATTATTTCTTTTATTGATGTTTTCATGTTTGCTCATTTTTTTCTTCTTGTTGTTTCGCCTTCTGGCAGGTACTCAGGATTACGGTCTTCCGCCATTGACAGGGCATTCCTTATCATGGACGGACTCGAAGAAACCAAAATTACCGTCCAGTATAATGAAAGCAAAAATCTGGACCCCTGAAGACCCCAGAATTCATAACAATTCAATGTATCCCTCGCCATTGTAAGTTAGGAAATGCTGTTTAATTGAACTGTATGTCAAGGCAGGAAAAGATTGGACTTTAATTGTATTTTAGCAGAGGTAGAATTATTTTTTAATAATAACTAGTCGACGAGAAAAACATGAATGTAACATATTTGAATGCTCGAACGAAGTTTGAACTTTCTTCTAAGGAAATCCTATTCTACAGATCAATGCTGCCAAGTCGACTCGATTTTCTGTCGAGAAGGAATGCGACTGAAACCTGTTTTAACGGCGTTCGGTTTCTGTAAAAACATATTTTGTAAATTTTTTGCTCCAAGCTAAGCACATGAGAGTTTGTATATTAAAAGACATTGAATTCGTCACTGCTTGTTGGTTTTCATTGTTGAGACTTCTAAGTGGTATAATCTCTTTGATAAGTAAATTTATGAAAAAAATATAATTCGTTGTGGGGATAAACCTTCAGTTTTTTATTACATTGGGGCTTAACAAAAGAGTAAATGTACTTGTTCTGCGCGGGGGACTTCATTTGCATAAACTGCTTGACTTTTCGTAGTTTCAGGATTCTTTGGAAATGAAAAATTAATGAGGTGCGTAAAACGTGATCCGCTCGAAAACGGATCGCGTTCTCTTCCGTTGATCTCAATTAGGACTCAATCTACAAAACGCTTGTGTAATGTCATTGAAGGGTTCTCCTAACGGGAGTTCAACTTTGTCTTGTATGCCCCTCGTGTGTTGAACAACGTTATCAGATTTCTAAAGACTCCTGAAGAATCGATCTGTAATCTTGTTTCCCAGGAGGTCTATTGGGTAGTACAGACCTCACGGCACCAACAGACGAAACACTCAGGTTAACTTGTCGGGTTTCCTAAGAGAAAACGTGGGTTTGTACCAATGAACACTTGATCTTATCGATTAGTCGTGTCTACCCACACGTGCAGGCGTGTTTGCTCTTCCATGGGTTCGAACTTAAAACATTTGTGCAGTGAGGTATTTGAGGGGTGTCACACCCTCTGATCTGCGGGGAATCGCAAAGTAAGCGGCTTTGTTCTGCAGAAGTGCCTCACATAAGCATTCCTAAGTGGGATGGGCTCAGTAAATGAACTTGGGGTGTTTGATGTAGGGTACAATTCAAGTAACAGGTTTCTAAATGCCATATACACTGCCCAAGATCCCCAGGTATGACATTTGTTACACTAACTGCGCGAGACAAACGAGTTTTTAATCCATTAGTGTGAATATCTACCCCTAGACTTGGTACGTGCTTTTGCACGAGGCCTCAACGTGTTATATGCTTGATCAGGGAGATATAGTTAAATGATATTGGTACACACATCCACTGTGGAGGATTAAAGCTATAATGGACGAAGTAATTGCTTGTGTCGGTTCTAGCCTATCAATACAAAATGCTCTCTCCGTTGCTGAGACTAAGAGACAAATTTCTATCACAGCTGCGGGAAAAGTATTGTTTTGAGGACAACAGGCAGCTGCGAGGAGCCATTTCCAAGAGCTGCCCCATTTAAAAGAAAGAAGACAGGTATTATGTGTGGACACGTTCGAAGATTTACACAATTGGTAGCAACCTGCGTGCTGGTGAATAGCTCTTTTTTTTCATTAAGACACTAGTCGATATCTACCCTGTGGAGACGAGAGTTGATTGGCGGAGAACACGACACATGAGTTTTGTATAGCCCGCCCTGAATTAAGCAGACCCTGAACCATGGTCAATTATTTGACTCTTTCAGATCTTTGTTTCAATTGTCAACGTCTCCTTGCGTATTCAACCGCTGCATGCAATCGCTTACTTGCCGGATATTCATGTCAGTGGAGTCGAGGAAGTGAAGATACAGACTCATTTAGGATGCAGTCCCCTCAGATAACCCCCATTGTCTCCAAGAACGAGTGTGAATTTCAAGAGCGGAGTCTGCTCTCAAGTTGTATCTTTTATTAAAGGTGTTACCCACGCCATGCAGTGAATTAGATTTTTCTTTTGTTTGTAGAGATTTAAATAGGAGAAGCAGATGTTTTTTGGGCTTAAAAATAAATCATGAATGAATAATCAGGGAGTTTTCGTTCACTAGCTGCCTTTGGAGGGAGCAGGCAAATTTTCTATCCCCACAGAAGGCCCCCTTTTTCTTTCTGGCATCTCCCTTCTTCTTCCAGGAACCAAACAGCAGCAAAATATTGGAAATTTCGCCAAAAAATTGTTTGTGGTGTGAAATATATTAATTAACGATGGAGAGAGAGAGTATTGTTTTGTCGTAATGTCAACACATTTGACTGTGTCTTGTAAAAAGCTTTTAAAAGTTGCCAAAAAAACACAAGAAACCGAGCACGTTGAGCGTTAGTAATTATGTAAACAGGCAAATTTTATCATTGCTGCGATAAAACAAGTCATAATAAACTTTCTTTTACAAATGGCACATTCGGAGTCGAGTGAATGTTGCACGAGCGCTGAGTTACAAAAACGAAAAACGCTAAAAACTTAACAAAAATGCGGCAAATTTATGCAAAAAAGAGGTTCTTTTTCATGTTTTATTCAAATTAATCTAATGACAGAAATTCAAGTGCCTTAAAACACTTTTTAACTCATAAAGGGCAGCTCCCGTTAGATGTCAAGGTTAGAGTGAAAGCAGAAAAGCCCGGTTTGCAGTCAAAAACTACTTCGGTATTAAGTTTAAAGTTCTGCGCATGCGTTATGGAAAGAAAACGGATTGAAATCAGACATAGCCGCAAATGACAGGCATTTTAACGTGAAATTGGCCACGAATGTTCATCTTTTCCAGGTGTACTAAGCATTTTTCGCTTTCCCAGCTAGTTTTCTAAGCTTGCGGCGTGACTAGCCCTCTCTCGCAGGTAAATCAAAGACTTATTCGGCCGTTCTCTACAAAATATGAATATTTAATTAACTGCAGTTGTGTAGACACAATCGTATCGTAATCACGCTTTGCGGTTATTTGCTGTAAAGGTTCTTGAAACTGAACCTTCACGTGAGATTCTGTGGGCGTTGGAAAGTCGATAGGTGATGTAAATCCCCCTAGAACCATCGTGGATCATCTCTCCTCGTAAGCGGCTTAGAATTTCGCGATAAAAACCTCAAATTTGTCGTTTACTCACGCGAAATGTGCTTTGTCAACGGACAATCTCGAGACTTTTTCAAGATATCTACAGCTTTCATATTTCATAGCGAACAAAACACCCTGATAAAATGCACCGCAAGTGAGTTCTTAGCTAAGTCTAATTTCGCTAGTTTTCGCTTTAAAGCTAACTTCAACTTCCAATTCAAGTAAACTGCCCTCGTGTGCATGAAGGTTTTGCATTTCAGGATGTTAACGTTTTAAAGATTTCTACATCCAAAGTCAAAACAAAGTCGACAGTACAATTAGAAGAGGTTAGCTACGGCAATTCGCTAAACGTAATCAGTTAAACTCCTTGGATCGTGCCAGAATTGAACAACACGTGCTGAAAATCTTAGCTTTTAAAAAGCTGTTGTTTTCAATGTTAAAATGCATACAAATTATTCCATTATTTTCTCATTCGGGGGCAAAGGTGACACGTATTCTATAAACTCTTATTTTGATCAATGAGGTCTGTCTGGAAAACTCGCCCTCCTTTCGGAAAATAACCGGAATGGTTGCCACAGTCGTGTTGAATAGTTGCGAAAAACATGTAATTTTATTTCCTCTCGGTTCATCACCGCTCATTTATCACGTAAAGAATTTCTTCATGGTTTGAAAGCGCTGTCAAAATTCACTTAAACAGTTGTATAACTGCTCTTCTATATTGCTTTGATACACAAGTGTTACTTAACATCACCGCTCAAAACAATGCCATATTAAAGAAATGAAGTTTCCCGCGGCGGCAATATACAGGTTATTTTCCCCACCGGACGTACTTCGCACCAAACAATAATTAAAACTCTCAGAAAAATTGTTAAATAATTTACCGACTTTACAATGACCGTATCAAACTTTCCGATAAGAACCGCAAAAAGGTGACTTCATTAAACAGGACAATAGAAAACACTATGGAGAGAGCATTTCTAGCTCTATTAAAAATAAAATCTTTAGAATGCTTGTTTTAGTTTTGGGGACAATTCCACGGAGAGAAAAATATATCGCAATCAGATACTACTGGCGTGGAGGACCGAAAAACTTGTTTACTCGCTCCGGAAGGCAATATCGATGATTTGTGTTTCGCTTTTCTAAGAGTGGAAACAAAAACCTATCTACCGCAAAAATAAAACTATAATTCGTGAAATATGAAAAAGTACTACTTGTAATAAGGTAACGATGATAAGCCGCTTAAATTGCCAAAAACATTTAAGTTAGAGATGTGCCACTGTTTAATTGGGTTTCTGCTAAATGAAAAATACTATTGATTTAAACTGATAACTTGTTTCTGATATCTAAATGAAACTGACACGGAAGACGAAGGAGTCCCGTAAAAGTTGAACATACGGCCTCTTGGGTTAAGAAACTGATAGAAAAGTTTGCAAATTTGTTTTAAAATTCGAGCTACTAAAATCAAACACAAAAGCTATTCACAGTCAACTTAAATCATTATGTATCGCTTGTGTCCGGTTAACCTGTTTAGTCTTTCATCTAAATGGCTTCCACCTTTTTCATTTCTCGCTTTTTTTAAGATAAAATCTTGGCTGTTTCGAGATGTTTAGGGCAGCCTTGTCTCGCTTACGCTTCCGAGCGAGAAAGCATACAGTATAATAACATGGTGTCGAGCTTTTCTTTTGTCTAATCTTTCTGCACAGAGTATGATACAAATGGACAAGATATGCTAATGAGTTTTTAAATGCTACATACATAATAATGACACGATCCTTTCCATTATTAAGCTCAATTAATGCATTCTTCGTTAATAATTGTTTGTTTAGTTTTGCCTACAGCTGCCTGAAAACAGTTCTTACCGTGGGAAAGGAACATATGGACAAACCATTTCTTCGCCCACAACAGAATAGAGAAAATTTCGATTTATTTTGGTGCGATACTTAGTGCAAAACAAGCAGAAACGGCCTCGCAATGTTGGGCATTTCTCGAAGAATTAAATTCACCGTTCAAAGCATCAATTGAATAAACGATTTACTCTTCAATGAATTTCACGTAAATTGTTTTACAAAATTGAGGAACGCGTCTGATACTTTTGGAAGCGAGGAGAACTAAATCTTTTTGCACGGGCGAAACATGCAATTATTATTTCTAAGTACATATCACTCTAAGCCGCAGCATGCGCAATGAAAAGGCAAACTGTGCGATTGAAACTGAGAAAATAAATACGGCATTTCCAGTTTCGCTGAACACAGCATTCATATTGAAAAAAAATGACAAATGAGTACCCCCTGTGATTTTAAAAGAGTCTGATTTTCGATTTTTAATTTCATATTACGCAAGTGACAAACTTATTATTGTTTCATTACCCGAGAAACTCTAAAAGTTGTCTTTTTTTGTTAGCGGACATGATTTGGTTTTGGGCCAACACAAATTGCATTTTCGTTAAATTTAAAAGAGAAACAATTCAGAACCTTAGCGGCTGATTTATTAGAGTTTAGCGCTATTGTTTAAAAATATTTACTTTTGGTGTCGGGTGTTTCGCGAGGTTCGTTGCAAATTTGCTTTTCAATTAACCTTCCTGTAAACTTTCTGCAGCGAATACTGACCGATTAGCATTTCAATCTATTTGCATTTTAGTGATTAAAACTTGGTCCGAAGTCAAAAGGATCTCTAGATCTTTTAGATAGCCGACAATACGATTACTTAGTTCGCTTCCTATCTCGCAAAAAGGCTTGGCTAATGGTGAAGAAATTAAAAATTAATGAGAACTTCAAGAGCCGACGGAAATGGCGATCTGAAGATGTATCAAAGAAACGACGTAGTTGGTTAATTGCGCTTTCTTTTTTCCTTGAAAGATCTCGGATGAAATTTGCTTTTAGGTGGAAAGTGGTTGTAAGCGTCAACTGTCTTAGAAGTTTTAAAAAGGCAAGAAAAAAAGTACCTCTTCTTGTGAATTTTCAAACAAGCAAATTGGCTTTGTCTGGATCTGTTTACCATTCGATTTGTTAACTGCAAATAACTTTGAAACTGTGAAATCTGCTATCTATACCTTAAACCAAACCTGTCTAACTTCATGCTCTATTAGAAGCTTTCACGAGCTACATCACTGAAGTCCGTTAGTATTTCAAAAGCATTTGCCTTGATAGAATCTTGTCTAGCTTCCCCGGCTAATAAAATACGGTTAAAACTGACCCTTCGTCTTATAAGATCTGTCGTCTGCTAAAAATGGTCTTACTCTTTCGCCCCTTACACTTTGACGTTTCTGTAATATTTGATCTAGTGTTCTAACGCCAGTTTTTTTTCTGCCAAATATACTCGAAATCGAGCTTCCTAACCGAGGTGAAGCGTTTGTGAATCTCGAGCGATCAACAGAAACAACTAAGTTACTATGAAAAAAAAACTTGCCTGTTCGTAAAGCTAACGCGTTTTCGTCGCTTTTGCTCGAGGATATACACCAGTTAAATTGTTTTAAGATCCTTTTGGTCCTTAACCAGAGTCAGCCTAGGAAACTCGATTTTAAAACTGGAATTTTTCATGCCTGAAGCCACACTAATATCAATATATTACATTTCAATTTTCGTCAGGTAATTTTTCTTTTTACCTCAGTGCTCAATATAACAGAATTTTCTTCTAAGAGACGGTGTTAGCGATTTGGAATTTTAATTGTGGCTTCATCTCCAGGTTTTTGGCTTTTCCGCTTGAAGCACGGTACTCGGCTAGATTCACAGTGCTAAAATAACTTAACATAGTTAAAAAAATATCGTCCTATGAAATCTTGCAAGCGACTTCAAATGCGATCAGCATTCTTAGCTAAAGTGGGCACGTGAAATTTGTCTACCTCTGGAGAGCTGACGCGCGTATCTCAAGTGTTCACGATATTCTATTCAGCTTAGGAAAAGCTCGATTCCTTAAGACGCAGAATGGTTTTCGGAAATCACTCTGACATCTCAATACAGACAAGTATAAATTGCCAATAAATTGGGATGATTTTTAAAAGTCTAACTCGCGCTCATAGAAACCGCACCGAAAAGAAGTTTCTAGAACTAATTTAATTCGAAGATTTTCTGTTAATTAAACTACCGAGGGTCTAACTTTACCATAGAAATCAAATACGTCGCCACGTAAATGAGTTTCCGCGTTCATCGATACGTTGTTTACTTTTGCTTCTTGCAGACTGTTTTTTCAGCTTTTAATTTGAGATTCCCTGAATTTCGTGTACGTGCGACTCGAACAATGATCCGGCTGCTTCATGAAAACCAAATTAACTTACGATGAATTTCTCTCCAAGAAACGTATTTTTCGACAAGGAATTTGTGATGTGGAGCTGTTGTTCGTGCATTTGGGCCGTTGTCCTTCGACTTAACAGCTGTAACTTTAAGAAAAGCTTACAAATTGAGAAATTATAGAGTGCAACTAAATCGCGGTTTTCTATGATGAAATCGATCCGTTTCGAATTGAGTCCTCGCTGCGAAGAACAGTGGCTAATTTAGACTTAACATTTAATTTGAGGCAGTTGTAGCACTTCAATTCTGTCAGCTTTCTATTTCGCTGTCTCGGTAGCGATGTCCAAGTAAAAATAATGTAAAATAAAACGATACGGAGTGATCTCTTTGAGAAATAACGAACTGCGTAGAGTGTAGATTCAAAAGCCACAAATAAATGATACGGTGACGATGTACTAGCAAGGGGGGTGTACTAAAATAAAAATAAAAACAGTTTGCAAGAGGATATCTAATAAGTGAAAAATTGCAATCACTGCTGATAAAGAGTGAGTTAGTCTTCATATCTAATCAACTGTATTCTGCACTAGATTGGCCGCTGCTTGGCACGGTACAAAAACTTGCCTTCTCAAATGTGCTTCAACTTTAGTGAATGACTACGGAATTGATCGGCTGATCTTCTCAGTCCGAGACGGAAGCAAATCTGAAAACTAACTGTACTTTGTAAATTGAAACAGAGTCCCTGAATATAGCACTGAGGACGAATCTTCGAAAAAGTAAATGTAAACACTAAACTTCGGAAGGATCGAAGAAAAGAAACAATAATAATAAAACACTCGTGGAATACAAACCTTCGAGGCACAAAGCCGATAAAATGGCTGACAACTGAACGCACCGGCCGAAGCGCTGGAAAGCGCTTCCAACGAACATTCGATCGCAAATGAGACTCTGTTGATTTCATGCGCTTTTTATCTACGCCCTGAATCAGGCAGGCCGTGAGAATTTTAAGGGACAAACTTAGAGCGAACATAGTGTCTTTTTCTCACGGACTGTTAGAAATTATTATGGAAAAT
This sequence comes from Platygyra sinensis, assembly GCA_019787425.1. Classification (NCBI taxonomy): domain Eukaryota; kingdom Metazoa; phylum Cnidaria; class Anthozoa; order Scleractinia; family Merulinidae; genus Platygyra; species Platygyra sinensis. The sequence goes on from JAHPZR010006420.1 coordinate 37,392, forward strand.
CATTAAAATCCTTTTAAACAAACAACTCGTGGATTCCATCTGTCCAGATCTTTAAGCTTCGGCCTGACTTGGAACATCCGTCAAAAGCGAATTTTCTCTCCTACAACTGATTATTTCTTTTAAGACTTTTCGGTAACCGCAGTTTGTAAAACCCGCCGACTAAAGGGGATTTATTTCTTGCAGCAAAATATTTTCCAGGCAGTCATGACGGTATCGGGTTGCGCATTCAAAGAGAAATTAAAATTCAAACTTTGTAAATCTCAAAAACTTTCTCGCGGCCGGATTTTTAGGGATAAGCGACATTAGTCTATTCATCAAGATAAATTGCTTTTTAATTGATTTTTGTCCCCAAGCGATCGCCTGCGTATGGAAAACTAAAGAAAAACAACATTTGTACATTTAGGAACGATATTTCAGCCTTCGGAAATTTTAAATAAAACACTTCAATCAAAACAAAACTTTGTTGACTCGGTCGACAAAACCAAAATATCAAAATTCACCTGTGCAAACTGCATAATTATTTTATCTGAGTTTGACTGCTATTGAACAAAAACTACCCATGTACTGACGGTATACGAGGAAATAAGCCGAATAAACTTTAAAAAAACACTATTTCGAAGTTTGAAATGTGTTGGTTTTCGCCGCTTAGAGACTTGCTTTATTTAATTGACTTTGAAGTTTCTTCAAGTCATTATAGCTCATTTGTAATGTGTCAAGTTTTACCAAGCACGTTAAATAAAGCTGTGTGTGGTTTTCTTAATTAAGGCGCGTTGCCAGATATAGTTTATTTTTCATTTTTCTATCGCTTTGCACTTTTTGAAGCCTTGTATCAAATTATCAACCTCGCCGGGTTTTCATTATCATTTTTATTATTCGTCGATTTGCCGAAATCACAAATCTAATTCTTGGAAAACCAGAAAGCATTCGAGAACATTAGAGATTTCTCATGTAAAGATTCATTATCTCAGGAAGTGAAAAGTTGAAAATCAAAATTGATATTGTCACGTGGTCACTCAAGAGATCGTTCCTTGGAACACAACACTTTTCCCTGAAACAACAGCGACTTATCGTCTCCATAATTGTTCTTGGTTCGTTCAGCTGTTTCGTATCAAGTTACCATCACAAATCGTTGCACTTGGCTTGGAGATGATAAAATTGCAACAAAAGAGTTCATTGGAGACTTTGAAATTGCATGGCATCATGTTTTCTTAGCTGGCTTCTTTCTTTTCCAGACTTTTTAATTTCTCTTTCGATATCCGTGCCTTACACACTAATAGGAGAAAAAATTGTGTTCACTGCAGATGATTGAATCGCGTCACAAACTTCCAGTTTAGACAAAATGATTTTAGGTAATGAATTAAATTAAGACCTTGAAAACAAACTAAATAATCATACTCTGGGGCGATCTTTTTCTGGCAAAACAAACTTCCAAAATTGCGTTCTTGCGAGTTTTGTTTTTGTTGTCACAACCAAGTGGTAATTGTGACATTAAAAAAGCATTTACTTATTTAACAATACTTATCAGAAACTGATAAAGAACTGAGAACTGCTACTTGGTCCCTTCACCGATCTTGGACATGAGACGCGAAGTGTTTTGGCGTGGTTAACTGGTAATCTCAACGGAGAGGTTTTGAAATTCAATCCTCGCGCAACGTAGAGACCAGAACTTGTAATGAATGTAAATGTTTCTTAGCCTGTTCTTTACGAGTGGAGCCAACAACAAAGGCGTCATGCGCCTAAAATCAACTAGTTTTCTAATAGTCTGGCGGTAAGGGCTGGTGACAATCCGGTATAACTTGAGTTCTCGTCAGAATCAACAAATGTTGTGACAATTAACTTAAGAAACATTGCCCGCGAGCGTCCGCATAAGGAGTAATTCAGGAAACTGACGCAGCTTTATTTCTACGGTTAGGCCTGCCCTCCACAGTAATCCCTCGCAAAAACGGAGCTTTTCGCGAATGCTCTTCCAAGTCGAAGGGATTTGAAAACACCGGCTCTTCATTTTCGTGTCGACGGGAACCATTTTGAGAACGGAGCTTTTCCACTGAACGATGGCGTGACGATAATCACGTGATTTTCCTGACCAAGTTTTCCTCAAACACAAATCCAAAATGCTTTGTGATTGTTACGTTTTTAAATTCCTTCGGCGTAGCGTGGATGGAAAACATTTGATGCGTTTTCAGAGTAAAACCTCTATTTTCAAATTCCTTCGGCGTGGTGTGCGGGGGACCCGCGTCCCGCCTTTGGCTGATGGTTACGGGCGTTCCCGCACATCAACACAATACGTTCAGGTTGCTACCCTAAATGTGTCTTGTGCTAGACTCTTTATAGAATAAACACTAATCTGTAATACTGACTCATGGAAATAAAAAGATTGTTCAAGATAATATTAAGCTAGCGATTGAGGACGCTAACTTTGCAAATCGTGATTTACGGAAGGATCCTTTAATAGTAAAACTGTACTGGCTATTTAATCTAAAAACTAGGAACTAAGGATTTCCAAGCAGCCCTATATCCCACTGGGGCCGGGCATAAGAATTGATGATGATGACGATGATGATGACGATGATGATGATGATGATGACGTATTTTCGATAGTATTTTACAGATAAAACACAAGTCTACTGTAAGTGAGTGGTGTATCCAACAGTTCATTACACTCCACGTTTAAAAATGGATAATGATTCAGTTTTCCATCATTGTACCGATTTCCAGTCGGTACTAATTGGCAACAAAGTTAATAAAGGTCGAGTAGCTCCTTTTCCTTTAGCTTCAGCTTTCCGAGGGCTGGTTAGCGCAAATCGCTGTTCAGACATCAAGGTGTAGTATCTGCTATTGTGTTAAAGTGCCCATATCATCAAAATTTTTATTTTCTTATCTGATTCTATAGATCACCCAATGAACTTCTGCGAAGGAAAAAAAATGCGATTTGGATAAAATGCAATCTTGTTTAGAAGTTTAAAAAACGTTCAAATTTGCCGCCATTTTGGTCCACCGGTCGCACCAGTCTTCCCTTCAAGGATTTGGAATGAGCTGTGACGTAGATTAAGGAACACGTGACTTTAGGCTTGACTTTACCTCCCTAAATCAAACTTAGTAATTCATACAAAATGCTGGAAAGGAACATTTTGCACGGACTACGAAGCTAAATTTACAGAGGTAAAACAAGCGAGATAATTCAAGCCTGAAGTCACGTGTTCCTTAATCTACGTCACAAATCTGAGCACGTCGATGATGTGATAAGCGGCACGGGTAGACCGCAATATATAAAATAGGATTTTCTGGTTTTTAAAGCTTCATAAAAAATTCGCTTTTTACCCAAATCGAAAAATTTTTTCCCCAAAGTTCATTGCATGAAATATAGAATCAGATGAGAAAATAAAAGTTTTGGCGATATGGGCACTTTAAAGTGCCTATGAAGTAAAAAATAATTGCTGCTTATTTGAAAGGTCTTTCAAAATATAGAAGAATGGCGTTTTTTCTTTTTAGAATATCTTTTTTCGTTTTAGAGATATTTACGTTTTTGTGAGTAAAGTGATGACGTCATAGGTGGCTTCACTAAAACAGTACAACACTCAATCAAGAATATCTCTAGCAATATTAAAGCGGTGTTCTTCAAACTTGGCGTCAGAAATGTACATCACAAAAGAAGCAAAATGACACCTGTCGAGCCGTTGCCATGACAACAGTTATGCCACTGGTCCTGTTTTAATGAAGACTAAAATTCCCAGATTTTATCCTAAACAAGGATGATCCACTCACAACAATCTAATGGGGATAGTTAAGACAATATGGGAACCATTTGTGTGCTGAGCTAAACCCTCTGTCCCACTCTGAAAGATTGCAACTGAGGATATTTGGTTTTTCACAGAAAGAGACTGGAGCCGAGAATGTTGCCATGGTGTTATTCTGTTTCTATTGTGATGTGCATTTCTGGTGCCAAGTTTGAAGACTGACTGCTCCAATATTTCTGGAGATATTCTTCATTGAGTGTTGTACAGCACCAATGACGTTATCACTTTTCTCATTTACATAATACAAAAACGCAAATATCTCTACAAAGAAAAAATATATTCCCAAAAGGAAAACGCCAATCTTCTTTACTTTGAAAAGCCTTTCAAATAAGCAGCAATTATTTTTTACTTCACAGGCACTTTAAAGATATTTCTCAGTTAAACTGGTTACGTATAAAACTGCTTTATGTAATTCCGTAGAGGGAGTCCGAGGTCAATTTAATTGACTTTACCTTGGGCGGAAAATAGCGTTAATAATTTCTGACAACTAAGGGGTTTGGACTTAAGGTTACTGTAGGACTATGTTCATACTTGGAGTGCAATTCTCGCTGGCTACTAAGTGTGAACACACCTTTATTTCAAGCCTCAGAATCTGGGCACAGTGTCGGTGCTGTGTACAAGGTCTCCACCTAAATGGTACTTGTGCACCCAGTGTCCAAATGCAACACTCTTTCGAACTCGGGAATTAAGTTTTAACACAGTTTAAGTTATTAAACAGTTATTAAATACAAGAAAGATTGCCGGTTTCAGCAAGAGACATCGCAGAATTCTAGATGAATGGAATCTCTGACCACCACACCTCTGATCTGAGTATGAAAATGAAATCTCTACACACGTGTCACCTGCGAGCGAACAGGCTCACGTTCAAAGGACAAGCGCGTTGGAGCATTTTCTTGGCGTCTCTTAACCAGATTCCTTCCCGCCGCATTGCTTCAGCTCTTCGCTTCAACCGTGCGTGACTGAAGAGTGACCTGCTAGCTCGCAGGCTATGCATATGAAGCTCACAAACTTTGGCGTAATATCCAAAACACGTTATTATATTTTTATCATTTATTAAAACACAAAACCAAATGTGTGTGATAGAGGTGTGCAAATTTGCCATCATCAACCAGCCCGGCCCTCGTTTCACCTTCTAAGCAACTTCTTGTGTTCACGTGATCAGTGCCTGGCTTAACTCATCGTTTGTCATTTCCCATCCCCAGTGCTCATCGTTTGACTTCCATTGCTCACCTGTTTTGGTAAACTGCGGGATTTGCATAGCAATTCTCGATACTGTCATATACTTTGTATAAGACCATAGAATTAGTTTTGACTCTGAGATTTAAAACAGAACGCCCTCTTAGACAATTCATAAGCTTCCCTCCGACGAAAATAATGTTGTAAGTTCAACTTCTAATTTACGAAGAGCTGATTTCTCAAAGCTCCATCTAACTCTAAGCGCGAAAAAACCACCTGAAAGCTACTGAGAAAGTCATGTGACAATTTTCGAACGCTGTGTTATAATTTTCTGGAAATTTTTCGATGAAATTGCATGTATGTACACGCAGTCAAAATAGAGTCTATAAATACCTGTTGAATACTCCTCAGGAAAGTCAAAGGATTTTTTTTCAGAGATAATTTTTTTTTAACATTGTCGATCTGAAATACCTGTACAGAAAATGAACGAGTTTCTTTCTATCCATGCTGAAAGCCGCACCAATTTTTTTGCTATAGTGACGTTGGGCATCGGAAGTAGTTGCCTAATTCCGCTTAGATAAGGATTGAATTTCAAAAGGAACTCATTTCGATCCGCCAAACAAGAAAGAAGAGAAAA
>JAHPZR010006421.1:0-7500 GCA_019787425.1 Platygyra sinensis
CCTCCTCCTCCTCCTCCTATTGTTCTATCATCATATCGAAAACTATATAAAGCGGGACACAGGAGAAACTGTCCCATTTGAACTTGGTAAAGTGTTGCTTACACTTCATTTCTGTCAGAGGAGACCCGCTAATTTTTAAACGCGATGAAGAAACTTTATACTCCAAATCACAAGTTGTACGAAGAATACTATTTAAACCAAGCTAAGCAAAAAGGAGGTAATTTACCGGCTTTTCACGGAGCCCGATTTCAGCAGGGGTATGGCTTAGGTTCCATATTTAAAGGGCTGTTTCGCTGGGCGATGCCTCATTTACAGCAAGGCGCTAAAGTGCTTGGCAAAAAGGCATTACAAACAGGGGTCCAAGTGGCCCAAGATGTTCTGGAAGGAAATAATGTTAACACAGCGCTGGCGAAGCGTAGTAGAGAAGCTATTGGTGGACTAGTACCTCAGGCTGGGAGTGGTCGAAAATCTACAAAAAGGAAAGTGCAGTTTCGTGGTTTACCCCCGTTCAAGAAACGCAAAACAGTTGTGTTGGATCAGGACGAAGACGACTTTCAACTTTGGTCGTAAATTTAAGTGGGATTCCCTGGAAAAAATTATAAAATACCGATGCCTGTCATCTTTAACTCATTTTACGACCATGTCTCGAGTAGTAAAGAACAACCTACCTTTCCTTCATCTCTTAACTTGTTGCCCAGAACATCAGCGTCAGTTTCTTTTAGAGACAGCCACTCCAGAACAGATACACGCATTAGTTCAGATTCTTTTTAATCTACTTCATGGAAACATACCGGTCTCTAAGGAAGTGAAGCACAACTTAAAAAAGCATGCAGATGCCCTTGTTAGTCTCGTTGAATCAAGTGTTCCTTACAGGAAAAAAAAGTATATTCTTGCTCAAGAAGGTGGAGGATTTATACAAGATTTGCTAATCCCGGTTCTAACTAGCATAGGGCCCTTAATGTTATAAAACGTCGCGATCTAGTCTGTAGTATAATCAGTTGGTTCTTGACGTTAACGAGTGCAGGTCAATATGAAGAGAAAAGTCGCCTGGGATGAAGAGGAAGAGAGCGATTATGAAGACAACAACGCAAGTGAAAACGAGGAAAGCGATAACGAAGAACCTCGAATTAAAGATGTTTTAGAAAGTCTGTCCCAACGGGTTTCCCGACTAAAGGCCTCCGATCTATTACACAGCATGGCGGCTTCCAAAGATATCTTGTTTTGGACACCTCGCGGACAGTTACTCCGAAACCAGCGAATAATACCAGTGACGAACATTTCAGAGCTGGTCGAATATGTGTTACTCCCCCATAACGACGATGTTGTTAAACCTCGAGCCCTCAAAACATTTATCGATGGGTTGGCAGAGTTAGGAATCGATAAGCGTTTGATACAAAATAAGAGAATTTTGGCGGAACTATTGGAAAAAGAACAAGCCTATCGCGATAAAGACAGTGAGGCTGGTGATGAAGAAATGGTCTCCGAAAGTAGTGATAATGAAGAAGGCACAGAGACAGCGTCTGAATATAGTGAACACCAAGAATCAGAAAACCCAGATCTGGAACCTGAAGAAAATTCAGAGATTTTGCTTAAAGGAAAAGGTCTTTGCTGCTATTGCAACGGAGAGAACGTTTACGAAAGAGCAGTAGTCAAATGCCCTAGATGTTTTTGGCATGATGGTTATAGGATTTGTCCGATATGTGTACATCAAATTCCTGTTGATCGTAAACACTTGGCAGATGGATTTATTTGGTGCGCTGACTGCCACGCGGTGAAACACATTAACTCAAACACTTTAAAAAGGACTCATTATCCTCCAAGCGAAGATGAAGACGATTGATTTCCTAATACTTTACTCAGTTTTGTTCAGTTGTAATTTTCGTGTATGCATTTCAAATCTCTGTGTATTAATTTTTTTTTGTATTCGCTAATAAACGTAATAAAAGAAACAAGTTGTTCAAACATATTTATTGTCGCGTGTTGACACTTAATTAGCGGTCCGAGCTTCTATTGTTGTCATTTCAATGATAGAGCTGTCCCATGGGTTTCTCCGTTCGAGTTTGTCAGTATGCAAATCTAGGGAGTGGAGTTCAGTGCGTGACTAACGGAGCGGAAAACTCGAGCTCTTAGCTAAGAATTTAATTCTCTCTCGTCAGCAAAGCTGAGAATAAAAGCATGATAGCTTCTACCTAAATCAATCGGGGTTAAAAGAGTCCGGGCAAATTAACGTTTCGAAAATCGGAGAAAGTTTTCAAAGAAAGCTAGAGAACCTTATTACACTTTCAAAACATTTGGGGTTGTCAGCGTTTCCGAATCACGGACAGTTAAACAAGCGCTCAAAGCAGTTTAAAAAACATGGCCGCTAGTGAAAAAAAACCATCTTCATGATAAACGTTTCGAATAAACTTAAAGTTTCGGAGATAGACTTTCGCAGCAAAGCGATTACAAGAACGATAGCGCTTTCGTTAAAATTCGCGCTTATAATTTTAACACATAAGATATTTTTTCCAATCAGGGTTCATTAATAACGGGCAAGACCGGGCAACCTTATTGTTTTCATTGTACTCGAGCGACGCTTATTAGTAAACCTATACCGAATTAGTATGCAGGAAATCCACATTAGTATGGAGGAAGACAAAAATTATTATGCAGGAAATCCACATTAATATACAGGAAATCCAAATTAGTATGCAGGAAATCCGTAATCCGGCTTAAAAACAACATACATAACTACTATTGTTTATTTATATCTCAGTTGTTGAGCGGATCTGCACCTTATCTACAGTGTGTAAAAGATGGTATGATGTTGGCCATAGCAGCACTGTATGGCGGAAAGTTGACTTTAATTTTCAACCAAGAATCACGCTAGATATTCTGGAGAAATATATTTATCCCGGGAGTAGAGAAATCATGCTGAGTGAATGCTGTTTTCTAGAATGGGAAAAACTGTGTTCAATTTTACGCCGATGCAAGAAAATTGACGTTCTTATGGTGCCGTGGATTGGTTATTCAAGAAGAATCGTTGTTCCAGATCTTACGCAAACATTGAACATCGGCCATTTACGATTTTCGGCATTAAGTCATTGTAGAGTTACAGACTTGCTCTTCAATCAGCTTCTTTCAAAGTGCCCACTTCTGAAATATTTTCTCCTACAGGACTGCTACGAGATAACCAAGGAAACTTACATTAACTTCCATTTTAAAATACATGGATATCTAACCCTTATCAATATAGCAGGAAATAGAGAAGCTCTTTCAGTAAATTGCGTAATTGAACTATTGAAATAGGGCCACCGTAAAATAATGGTGGACATCCGAGGAAATCATTTTACAGAGAAGGACTTTGATAGAATTGTAGAAGAACACCCAGATGCAATGGAGAGAATAAAGGATGTTCAGGAATATCGCTTCTTGTTAAATTGAAACCAACTGAAGCAGAACCTTTTTTGTTATTGTTTTGAACATTCATTTACGTGCAACCAAGAAACTGTACGTTTAATGTGACTGAAAGAGACACAAGTTACAGTTGATAATAATATATATTTAGCACTTTTTATCTCTTTATAAGTCTTAGTTATAAATTTTGTGATATTTGTGATAAAAAAGAAACAAATGTCTGTCAGTGACTGTCAGTCCGCCTAGTCTCAGTCCCCACAGGTTGTCACTTAGGTATGCGCAGCCTCGAAGGCTCGATTGCCTTCCAACAGCTGTAAATCGCGTTACATTAGTTGCCAGATAAAAAGGTGTTCGAATTTTTTAAAGACTGCTTTGAGTAAGGAAAATTAACTTTATTGCTAGATTCTCTTTAAGCTCAGCGCTTAGCGGGTCAACGGCGCACACTACTGCATTGTCTGCAACCCGGGTTGCACGCGTGAGTTTTCGGTCGCATTGCACGCGGTGCACGCGGCGAAAAATGGCTCTGCACGCGCCAGATCTCGTCGAGTTCTGTCATACTCTGCAAACTGGTCTGGAAATACAACACAACATATGTTATCGATTCGTATAAGATTTTGGGCATCAAATCGACAACATTCGATCTTTTTGTTTGTTTTCATTTGAACAACATGAAACACGGACACATTGAAATACAAAAATATCAAGCTAATACAAAGGACAAAAAGGATGAAAAACAGAAAATTTGCGCACCTTCTTCTCATCTTGCACGACCTCCATGATACCAAATGTAAGGAGCATGCGCAACGCGGAAACTACATTCAGTTCCAGTCTCCCTCGACGAAATCGATGTCAAATACTGCTCCACCACGGGCACGAACAAAAATTCAAATAACCCTCCCCCCGGGACAGCAAGATAATTTAAATGACCTACCCCCAATCGATCAAATCCCCGCCCTAAGCCCCTCCTTCGCCCCCCCCCCCCCCCCGCCCCCACCCGCCAGCTTGGCATTGATAGGTGCATAAGTCGTTCTCAAATAAGAAGACTAAAGGCTTGTCATTAAAATGATCTTTAAGAATGAATTGATCTTTGTCGCTTCATTTAAGGTGGCCGAACACAGTTTTCGCGCGCGCTTTTGCTGATGCAAATCAACACGTGCACAAGGACATGCCGTCAATAGAGCGATCATTTTATTTACTCAACACCCGCAATTCCGAAGTTATTTTTCTCTAGAGTTGAACGCAGTGTATTGATGGCTTTAATCTTTTATTACAAAGATACATTAGAAAAGGTAACAATGCAAAGAACCGAGCAATTTTCAGCTTTTGTTTTTTACCGAAAGAACCCAGTTAAATGCAACGCATGCGCAGTTGCTCGAAAAATTGAGACGATTTCTAACGATCCAGTCGTAAGAATTTCAAAAAATTTGGCAAAAAGATAGGTCAGAGACCAGGTGAATGATCTATCACGAAAAATCTGAATTTTGACATAGGGAATTTTTAATAATACAAAAAACGATTAACGGCGAATTACGAAAATCGCCTATATCAAAATTTTATTAGAACAGTGTTGACAGAAGGGATTTAATGTCAATTTGTAGTGTGCAAAATATGAAGACAATCTAACGACTGGATTTTTTTTTAAATAAACGAAAACAATTATTTAAGCCTTGTTTTTAACCAGCTGGCAACAGCACACACCCTAGTCAAAATGCGAGAATAAATACTTCTGTAGTTAACCTTCACTCTTGCAAAACACGGGCGCCAAAGCATAAATAGTTTAAACGTAATGGTGAATTAAGCATAGGCACTTGAAAACTGTGTTTGACCACCTTAACTAAGAGTTCTGCAATGGCTCTCACAGAGTTAGTTCGCTTGTTCGATAGTTCGAGAAAATCAACCATCGTTTACGGTTTTATTGTACTATTGACCGATCATCGCCATTAAATTGTACAGTATATCTTTCTTTAAATCTGGGATATTGCTGCAACAGCCGATAGCACCTCTGGAAGGCGTTTCTGCGCACTTTTCGAATATGTATTGCATCATCCTCAAGGAAATGAGAGGACGCGAGATATTCGATCTTCCTGGGTAGACGTCAAACAGACGCTGAACAGACGCTGAACCCATTCTCCTCAGACTCGGTCATGCAACAAAATGGCGGTATTTTCGAGATTTCGTCGGGGCACAGAAAATCGAGGATTTATCCGAATCAAAATTTTTTTTTCGCACAAGTATTTCAAATAACAAGTAGATCGATTTAAGCGAATAAAAATTTTAGGGGTTAGGCCCTGAAATCACCTTAATACTACAATGAGCGATAAAAGTAGTTGAGACACTTAAAGAAAATGACGCTTTTCGATAATTAAGCATTTCTTCTATTTCTTTTTTGCATTTAGCATTAATTCTCTGATACCCCCCCCCGAATTCAATGTTGTTAAGGCGCTGTGGTCTATGCAGTCGATGAAATAGAAAAATCAACATTGTTTTGAGGGGAGGGGGGAAAATGTAACCAAGACGCTCCAACATCGGATTTTACTACTGTCTCAACACTTTTGTCGCCCATTGTAGCCTTCCTACAGGACAATGCTAAAGTTGGCATAAAAAAAAGCAATGGCCAAAATTTTGTTCGAGATCCAGAATATGTTTTTCGGAAGATCCTGCGAAATACATTGAGGAAGAGAGCATCATTTGCATCACAACGACCTACAAGTATAACACGTAACACGAAAGCCGAGGAGGGACTTCTGAGTTCCGACTTCCGACTTCCGACTTCAGACTTCAGACTTCAAAATTTAGAGCATCGATCTTCGACATGCAACTTATTTCCCTGGATTTCGAGTCAAACTTAATCGTATAAACTGTTGTTCTTACGCATCGTAGGTTGATTAAGAATGAGTTTGAATACAATGTATATCACAATGTTTATCACTGCTGTTTGTGTTATATTCTTAGCCAACTCAGACGTTAGATTCCAGGCCAGTCAATATTTGTATTATTATGTCTCGGTAACTTAGTGTTAAGTTAGTTCGTATTTGGGTCAAATTATTTTCTTCCAGCTGAAGTGGACACCAAATATCCGAAATTTGTATCCTTGAGCGAGATGATGAGCATCCCTGTCTCTTCCAAAAGGGAGTTCTTCTCCACCCCGAACACTATTTCTGTGGTAATGTCACACAATACACAGTTAAGAATTGACATTTCTGCTGTTTGGAAGAGCTCGGTCATGCGTCGAGTCTATTCAATTGTCCTTTAATGCCACCCAATGAGTAACAAATCGGACAACGAGATATGTTGTTATTATTTACATCATGGGAGGTGCGGCCAGGAGGTGCGGGTTTGGAATTTTCTGGGGCATTTCGGTTGTGCATATTTTTTTGGTGGGCAATAGTTCGTGCAATAATTGTTTTTAAAAAATCAAACTAATGATAGCAGAAGCACTTGCTCGATGTTTTACGCCATGATTCCATTTGCACGATTTTTTTTTTCAGGTGTTATAGTGCATGGATTTTTTTGGAAATTTCCCAGTCCCTTCCTCTCCATCCTCAAAAAAATAATGGTCTGTCCCTAATAAACATTCGAGGAAAAATACACTTCTCTAGTTGTTTGGAATAAGACTCAGCAAATGTCTTCATGATGAAAAAAACAGGATATAATTTTACTTCCTACTTGGGGTTAAAAGTTAGAACTGAGGTCTCCTCAATTGAGTGTATAGTCAACGCATAAAGTTCTCAGAAAATCAAAGAGATACAGTAATGTTTTATTCGATAACGCAGTGTGAAGGGCTACTGGGCTAGTAAGGTGACACAAAGCAGCCAGAGAAAAGTGATTCCGAACGTTAACGACGATTGCATTGGCTAACATACAAAATAAGGTTGGAAAGCTGCATGCGACCAAACTGCGTCTATGTGTAATGGCACAACAAAATTTGGTAGTTTCAGTTCATTGCGATCTTTGTTTGGCGACGTCTTCGACTCCATACCGTCGCGTTGCCAACATGGTTCCTAAAACTGAATTATTTTTCTATGGCCATCGCAGGAATAGCACACAAATTGCAGTGACAAACATGAAAACAAAACGCATGTTGGAAAACAAAATTATTTAACT